>PVJH01006010.1:0-106033 GCA_004026705.1 Nesogale talazaci | reverse complement strand
ATAACTGCACCAACTCGCTCACTGGGGCTGTTTTCCACACAGGCTCCCCAGAGGCCAGCAAGGTATATTGTTTATCTGACTGGGTTGAATCCATGACTGGGAAGAGTAAGACTGTGCAAGGGATTGGGTAGCGCACAGAAGCAGCTTGTGCTGCCGGTTAGTGGTAAACGTAAGTCCATCAGCAGAAGAAAGTTGAGTGTACTTAGCTTTGATGTTGATTTTCTCATTCCAGGGAGTGCAGGATATTACTTCTATGGAAGTTCTCAGATAGTTGCTGTAGAAATCTCATGCATGTTCTCTGGGAACCATATTCCCTTGTTCCTGGTCTCAAAATCTTATCCTTATTTTGTTATAAGTTTTATGCTTTTAGTTCTTACATTTAAGTCCCTGATACATTTTAACTTAAGTTTTTATGTAGTCTAAATAAGTCTGGATTCATTCTTTTGCATATAAAAATGCAGTTGTTCTACCACCATTTACTGAAGCTATCATTGTTTCCCCATTGAATGAACCATTATCAAACATCAGTTCAGTATAGATTATGGGTTTATTTATGTTTCAATATTTTATATTTGTTTATCCTTATACCTATACCAATCTGATTAGGTTACTGTAAAATTAGAGTATGCTTTTTAATTAGACAATGTAATCCTACTACTTATTTCTTTTTAAAAATTGTTTCATGTATATGGAGATCATTATCATTTACATACATTTAAGAATTAGTATTTTCATCTCAGTAAATAAGACTGCTAGAATTTTGGTAGGACTTGCACTGAATTTGTAGATTGCTTTGAGAGTATTGATATTATAATTATGTTGATTTTCCCAATCCCTGTGTATACCTGATGTTTTTCCATTGATTTAGATTTTCTTCGCTCTTTCTCGGCATTGTTTTTATCATTTTCACCTCCTTTATTAAGCTTATTCTTAAATTCTTTTTTCTTTGGGACATTATCCTAAAAGGGATCTGTTATGTGTGCTACCACAACAAAAATACCACAAACAGATGTTTTAAGGAACAGAAATTTATTTTCTCAAAGTTCTGGGGACTGTTATCTGAATTATGGCTTCCTCCATTTTGATTGTATTCTATGAGTCTCTTTCTTAGTTTCAGGCATATTCCTATAAACCTTGCCATTTCTTGGAATTACTTGGAGTTCCCTGGTATGTCTTGGCATTCTTACAATATGTCTTTTCCACGTTTCTGTGTCAATCATGTTCTTTTTCATTAATAGATAATTAAGTTTGAGACCTACAATAGTATGTTCTTATTAACATAACAAAAGAAAGATGTATTTCTACACAGGGCTTCAGCACATATTTAGGATTTGAACACAATTCCATTTATACCAATACCTCACTAATTGCTTATCTTGCTATCCCACATTTTACATTTAGGAGAAAAATGAAAGATCTGACTCAATCTACCATGCCACTATTTTGTACATTGACTGTGTATGTCTGATAGTATTGAATACCAGAATTCAGAGCAAGAGTAATCCTGGCTGTGCTGGTTAAGATTATATGTCATAATTTTCAATGGTTTGGTAGTTATTTAATAAATTAATTTGACAATTATGCAATTATATGATTACCTTTCCTTTTGTGCACTGATGGGGTTATCCTGTATTTTCACCCAATATTGATTTGCATGGAAACACCTGGCCTTTGGAACTTGACTATTTTGGTAACTGAGGAGTGGGTGTGTTTATTTTTTGGATCATTCACTGCATACAAACACAGCTGACTGTCATGTGTTTAACTTATAACCCTTTACTCTGTGCCTTTGTTACCTCTGGTGACCCTTGTGGGTTACTTGGCTTTTTTTTTTCTCTTTATATAGGATCACACAATCTGCAAAAGAAGATCGTTTTATGCCTGTGTCTTAATTTTATTTTCCTGAATAGAGAATGGTAAAGTGAGGAAGAGTTATTAGAAGATATGATGCAGTCAGTGTTGTTAGTGAATAAACATAGAAATAACCAAAACTTAAACTTATTGTGATCAGCATCCTGTTTTTGTTTGTTTGTTTGTTTATGGGCATCACTGCCCTCTGGTGGTCATGGGAGCTACCCAGTCTTTCTGCTGCTGGATATGAACCACCAAGTCAGTGGGCCGCAGTCCTGTACTCAACCCCTACGCCACCGGGGCTCAGCCCGATCATCATCTGAGTTTTCAGTTAAAAGCAGTAGATGTTTAAATAGATATTTCTAATTAATATAAAAAGTGACACTTCTAAACAAGTGTGACAGTTTATTTCAAACAAATTATGTTTAAACAAGTCTCTAGTTAGTGGCTATGGCTGCAAATAAGGTCGGTCTCTCAGTAACAAGTTTGTCTTATGCTCTTCATTAGGGTACCTTTAAAAAGTCCAATCAGAATAGTAACTTCTGAGGGAATCTGATATCAGGCCAGTTATAATCAAGACATACAGGTCAGAAGTTTATGGTTATTGTTCTTATGGTGTGTGGGTGTGTGTGTGATTCCAAAAAGATAATCCTGATAGATTATTTGATTGATATAGGATGACCACAGAACATATTTATGAAGATATCTTTACATAAGTGAAAATTTCATTGGTGAGGAAAAGAGCAGGGGCATTGTTCACGGATATTTATACACTGTATTTTTCAGACCATAAGATGTACTTGACCGGGGCTGAGCCCCGGTGGCGTAGTGGTTGTGCGCGGGATTGCGGCCCACTGGAACAGAGGTTCAATTCCAGCAGTGGGGCTGTGCCTCCTACTCCCACCACCGGAGAGCAATGATGCCCCCCCCCCAAAAAAAAAAGAAAAGAAAAGAAAAGAAAAAGATGTACTTGACCAAAAGACACACCCAGTTTTTAGAGCAGGAATATATGAAAAAAATATTTTGAACCACATAGTTCCAGTATACTATAATGTTCTGGGGGTTCCACGCCTTTGAACCATAAGATACATCTTAGTACTCCCTCCACTTTGAGGGAGGGGTGCGTCTTACGGTCTGAAAATATATATATTCTCTTACTCAGAAAAATTTACATGCTCAAAATTCAAGGGTAGAAAGGGCAGGCTTATGAGTGCTTTGTTGTGAAACCCTACCTAATCCACCCTGTATCTCTGTACCTCTTCATACTTCTTTCTGTAAAAAAACTCAAAAAAAATTTAAAGAAAAAGATTGGTGTCTACAGAGTATGCCAAACTGCTGTTTTGATGTTGCTATAAATCAAATAGACCAGAATTTTTTAGAGAGGGGTTAGGGATAGGGACACATCATATTCAGAAATGATAGACCTATATGGGGAAAATATCAAGAAACAATAACTTCATGGTTTGATATTTCTATTTAGTAAAAGATTCTGTGATTTTGTAACAATTTTTTTCCTTAACCTCATAATTTAGTGCTAAAGCACATAGGATACATGACTGGGTGAATAATTTGAACTGACATCTGGCATATTACATCTGGTGGTATAGTGGTTATGTGTTGGAATGTGATCTACAAAGTTAGCAATCCAAAAGCACCAGCAGCTCCTTGGGAGAAATATGGGACTTCCTGTTCCTGTAACCAGTTTCAATCTCAGAAACTCACAGGGGCAGTTCTACTCTGCCCTACAGGATTGCCATACATAATTATTGACTCAATAGGAGTGCCAATGGTTTGTTTACCTATAAATTTGAATTACAATTGGTACAAAAGCTTAAAGAATCACATATTTAAGAACATGTTTTCAATATAGTATGTAAGGATTACATTGCTAGTTTCCCAGCAATCATCCCGTTCCCATCAATTATCTGACAGCATTTAGGAGTGAGCAGTTTCCCCCCCCTAATATTAACATGTTATACATATATTACTGTTGTTCTTTATCCATTCTCAAAATTGTTGCTAAGTTTGAGACTCTTGTACACACTGTGTCCTCCATCTCATTGAAGGTCTTCCTGTACTTTACCAGCATTATATTCTCCAAGGAATTGTGATGACATATTAAAAATACACGAGATAAAATCTAATCAGCCCTGTTTTTAGTGATTATTTTCACTCCTTGTTTCAAAGGATCATTCCCACTGTACATATCCCAAGACAAAATTGTTCATTTTTCTGGGAGTTCATAGTATTTTAAATATTCTTTGCCAGCACCATAATTGGTGTTAGGTGTCATTAAGACAATTCTTGTGGGTTTATAATAAGACAATTCCCCAGCTCTGTCTCCTCCAAAGATTTGCCATACATTAGAGGTTACATGTCAGCACATGTTGGGGGATCAGATGCTTTCAGCCTTTCAGACTACCATCTGGTTGGGCCTACTCCCTGCTGTTATAGACAATAGATTATTTCTACCTGAAGGTTTTCAACCATTAGTCTGGTGCCTGTAGGTGAGGTTCACACCCTGCTGTTAATGGTCTTTGGAGAGCCAGAGAACAAGTCAAATATGCTCAGTGACATCCAAAGTTAGGCCGCTCTCCTGAATCTGGGGTCCACCCATCTTGTCACATATGGGACCCCAAAAGCCTTGCTTCCTATTATGTGTATGTCCCTAGATCATCCCCCTCACTGCTGTACAACCCCTTCCTGTGATGTGTGCTTACCTGTAATCATGCCTCCCCCAAAAAAAGATATGAACCTTGCTTAGCAATAAAGGAGCTCTTCCCCCCACCCCTGTCCTCTCCCCTGGTCTCCGCTCCCTCTCCTCCGCCTGCTCCCACTCTCTCACTGTGTGGACCACCAAACAGGGCTGAGTTGAGCATGCTACCATGAAATGTGTCTGACTCCGTTATTTCAGTTCTATCTTTTATATTTTCTATGACTTTACTATAATCTTTACTTATTATCGCTGTACAATTACGCCTACCAGATCTGGATGTTGCGTTAGAGGCTGACTCTCCTCACAGATTCTGACTGACAGCAACTGAGATAGTTAACGTTACTGTGCCAACCTGGCCAATAAGCACATGTGGGATTAGCAGAACTGTGGAGAGAAAAATGGTTCAGTGTGCCTCGCCTGAAATAGTTCTTAGGTCTCTTGCTTTCTGATGGCAGCACCAGGGTGCAGTTTCCTGAGCCAGTGACCTGATTCAACTGGCAAGGCTCACTTCCTGCAAGACATCCCAGTGGAGAAGCTACATGGACCTACCCTGATGTAGCCCTCTGTGATGGAGAAACAGTGTAGAGACTCCTGCCAGTGCTCAGATGCTTACTCACTCACTGATTCGGCTTTTCTCCTACAGTTGGCCTCATTGTGTGTGTTTTGTGAAATGGAAGAGGACTTGGTGGATTGGTGTCATACATATGGGCTAATGTTGGACTTGTGGGTTTGGACAGCTCTGGGTTGGGATGTCTTCTTGATGTGCACTTACCCTTTATATAAATCTCTCTTTTATACACATATGAGTTTTTGTGTATTTGTTTCTCTAATGTACCCAGACTAACATAGCAACCTTATGTACAATGAAGAGAAACACTGCCTAGTCCTGTGCCATTCTTAAAATTGTCCTTATGTTGAGCCCATTGTTGCAGCCATAGTCTCATAATTAAAATGCATCAGTTCATCTCTGTCTTCCCTTATTCATTGTTCAGATTTCCTGTGCATATAGGGTGCTTGAATACCATGACATTGGTCAAGTGCAACTTTGTCTTCAAAGTGATACTTTTGCTCAATAAAACTTCAAATATATCTTGTGCAACATATTTGACCAGTACAATACATCCTTTGATTTCTTGAGTGCTGCTTTCATAAGCATTGGATATGTATCCAACTACAAGAAAATCCTTGACAATTTCAAACTTTTCTTCTTTTATCACAACTTTTTGGTTCAGTGGTAAAGAATTTTGAGTTTTTATATAGAGGTACAATCCAAATTGCAGACTGAAGTCATTGATCTTAAACAGTAGATGATTCAATTCCTGTTTAATTTAAGCAATTGAGGCTGTGTCATCTGCAAATAGCAAGTTATTAATGAGCTCTTCTCTATCCTGATGCAGAATTCTTCTTCATATGCTACAGATTATCTATTTGGTATACAGGTCAAATAGTATGGTGACACACACCTTTCCTGATTTTAAATGAGGTACTATTGCCTTGTTTTGTTCAAATGACTGCCTTCTTGGTTTGTAAACAGGTTCTACATGAGACAATGAAATGTTCTTGAATTTCTATTCCTTACAATGATATCCATAAATTGTTATGATCAATACAATCAAAGGTCTTTCCACACAATCTGTATAACACAAGTAAACATCTGCCTGGTATTCGCTACTTTCAGGCAAGATTCATCTGATGATGATATTCCGTGTTTCCATGTTCTCTTCTAAATTTGACTTGAATTTCTGGTAGTTCTCTGACAATGTATTGCTGCAACTATTTATAGTCAGAAAAATGTACTGGCAAATGATATTAATGATATAGTTTTATCTGATCAATTCTGCGTTTTAAAGCATTTCTGCTTTTCATTGGAATGGGCATAGATGGCTCTCTATAAATGCCCTTTACCACCCAGTTCTTTCCTCTATTTCCTTTTACTTTTCTCTTGTCCCACTATCATGCTCAGCCTCCACTGGGGTTTCAATAGTTCCTCTCTGTTACATTACTCTTGATTAATCCCTATCGGGCCTCTCACACCCACCTCACCACTGATTTTGAATCTCCTGTTGTTCCGTTATCCTTGGGCCAGTCAACACCACCACCTTTCCCCCTCTTTCCTATATCCCATGTGCCCTCCCCCACATTGGAACCATCAGTCCTGTCATTTTTGCCTGCAGACTGTTCATCTAGCCTATCTTATCTGTATAGACCTGCAGATACAACAATATGTACAACAAACACAAGCATCCTAAGATGAACCAACCAAAGAAAATAAAATGATAACAAGAAAGAAACCCCAAATATCATATGTTTGTGTGTGGAAAAAAATAAAATAATAACAAAATAAAAACCTGCAAGTAGTCCAAGGTCAGTTTGTTGACCTCCAGAAGTGCCTTTTGGTTGAGTTGGATGGAGTGCCACACCCTGGCCCCATAGTATATCATTGGCACGCTATCAGGAACTCCACGCTATTTTGCACACTCTTAGTTTTTTGCCATGCTGTAATTTGGTCAGACAAGGTAAGGGCCTTGGGTCAGTGAGGGAAGCCTTATTTCATAGTGGGGCCGGCCATATTAACCTCTCTGTGCATCGGCTGTTTTGAGTGGGAATATCGTCCTGCAAGTTTGTTTGCCCCCCCCCCCCGTCTTTTTAGTGATCTTTTGCTTTTATCATATATGATGTTCTTGATTTTATAACACAGCTCCACTGATTTGGGATCACTAATGTTCAGTGCATCAAATATATACTTGAGATGGTCTCCAAATTCGGGTGGGATATACTCAGGGCTCAAATGTGATTGTCCTGTGTCTGGAGCCTTCAGCTGTAAAGAGTGACTGACTAGGTGGGCTGTTAATTGCAAAGTCAGCAGTACTAAGTCATCAGCTATTCTGTGGAAGAAAGACCCACAAGGTAACAGAAATTCATGGGAACAATGCTATCCTGAGTTAGAGGGTCACTATGAGTGGTGTGACAGTGAGCTTTGTTTGGTTTGCTGTTTGTTCTGATTCTGAATGGAGGTATTCAGTTGTTTCTCATTTTGAGTTGTGCCACATCATTAAATAAAGGTTTACAACTTTTTTCTATCCCATTTTAGTAAGATCAACTGTAATTTGAGGAGGCAGATCTCCCCTCTTTGTATTTTGAGTATCTTGCAGCCTGATGAATTTACCTTTGACCCAATATCAGACAATGTTTTACTAGCATTCATAAGGTTTTGGTGACTAGTCTTTTCAGCAGTGGTCTGCTCCTATACATGTGCATGTTAATCTGGAACTTATGCTTATATCTGGGTGACCCTGCTAGTAGTTAAAATTCCATTGGTAGAGTTTATAGCATCACAGCAACTCAAATCACCAAAATATTACAAAGTACACCAAAATTATGCTGCTCATTGTAAAAAAAAATAAGCTATGTCACTGATTTATTTTCCTGTAGTTATCTCCTATATTTCAGAATATCAAAATCCTGTTTCATTAACTCCATGAAAATTATAAGGCAAATATATAACTAGATCTTTTGGTGACTATGATATCACCCAGTAGAAATGGCATTAGGTTATTTGAATCTGGTAACATTTTGAACCATGTTGGTTATATGATTCTACCCAAAGGTAGATTTTAGGCAATTGTGTGGGGAATGTAGACATTACTTTCTATATGCCTCTCATATTTTCGTTTGCATTTTGTGCTATTAAAATGATATATAATTATTAAATACCTGTTATTTTATCTTTGGAGAAAGATGGAGATTTCTACTCCCATAAAGAGTGACAGTCGCAGAAACTCACAGGGAAGTTCTATTCTGTCTTATAGGGTCACTCACTATGAGTCAGAATTTAGTCAATTGCAATGAGTTTGTGTTTCATTTGTTTGTTTTATCTATTTTTGTCTCATAAATATTATTTGTTTATTGCTATTTGTGTATTATTAATTTCCATTATTTGAAAAGACTAACTCACCTGTAAGAAATATCTAGTCCATTTGCCTTCATACGAGACCAAAAACCTGATGATCCAGTGGAATAAAAGTCAGTTCAAACATCTAAATTAAACAATCATAATACTAGCTTCATTTTTCTCTTGTTTACTTCTGATGTAAATATGAATTTTATAAAAAATTCTGTGTACATTGACCAAAATCAAATAGTTTCCATTATCTGTCTAATTGTATAATGTGCTAATTATTGCACAAATCAGATGCATCAATTAAGTAATAAATGTTAACAGACTAATTACTGTTTGTTCAGCACTCTTGGTACTTTAATGCTCTGGGTGAAGAAACAATATATATAAATAAGTAATAATTAAATATCAATTTAAGGCACCATTCTAATGACTCATAATGACAAAATTATGTTTGTAGCAATTTTCATTTGTGGCTAATTCTAGTGAACAGCTTGTTCAGCAGTTATTGCTGCTTGAGGGGCCAGGAAATTTGTGCTACCTCTACAATAGCATTTTTTATGTGAAGGGAAGGCCACACCTTGGAAGATTTCCAGGCCACATCCCTTTGGAGCTAATTGGAAGGCTATTGAAGGAGAATAATGAAGTGTGAGCAGCAGGGATTTGGGAACTGAAACACTTTAATTTTGGCTTATATTTTTATACTAATGAGAATTGGATTCTTCATGAATTACTTTGTGTGTGTGTGTCTGTGTGTGATTTTCTTTCCACGTTTTCAAAGGCTTACTGGAGAGATGATGACATATGTTGATAATAGGTTATCTGTTCTAGAAACAAATTAAATTATTCAAATATTTTTGTTATTGAAAACATGAAATTATAAAGGGACAATGCATGGTACTGCTTCCTATGCATTTCACAATGAAAGGGAAATCCATTTGTTTTGATTATGAGATAGACCCAATGGTGAGATTCAGTTAGTTAGCACTGGGTCAACAGAATCAATACCTAATTTTTTGTTGAGTTCGGAGAACCAGTTGTTAAAATAGCACATGTGGTCAGGGTTCTCTCTAAGGCACACAGCTGGGCAGCTGCCCAATGTGAAAATCACACTTTATGTTCCTTACTCTTTTTTTAACATTCATCTGCACAACAATGTATTCTAACTGCCTGTAGTAATGTTCATTCTGTCCATGGGTAAAGAAATTAGATAGAACTATGCTTATAATATGTTTTTTCATTTCATTAAACTCATTATACTTTTGATGAAATACTGCATTTGTGTTCCATTATGCGTGTTACCTCAGTGAAGAGGCACATAAAGAGGCAAAGTGTCAAGCAAGCAAAGAGTCACATACTGTCACTTGTTTCAGCTTTGTATTAAACCCCAAATTCCCATGACATATTATGAGTGGATTATGCAATTCCTGAAAGTGTTCTAAGAGCTAAACATATTATCAGAATCATTGCCACGAGTTCAGTAGAAGTGGAAAGATTTTTTTTCCTAAGACCAACATAATATGTTCAGAGAAGGGAAGTCTCCTAATTGTTTGAATATATCAAACACAATGACTATTGTCTTTGGCCTACCTCTAAAGGAATTGGATCCTTCATCTACAGTGACAAGGTAAAGAATAAATCACATAGCTGATGGGACTCATATAAAAGCAAAGACTATTGTAGGTTAGGACGCCAATCAAGGATCAGTATGGGAATATCTTAAATAACCATTTTACTCTTTGTTCTCAGATGTTATTTAACATTTTTCTTTAATATTTTTAAACTCTTAAATTTAGTGTTGTGTATCTCTCTTATTGTTCTTATTTAAGTATTAGAGTGACATTATAAACTACCTTTTTATACTGTGTTTTTATATTTAAAAATATTAAAAAATTTAAGGCAGCTAATTGGTTGTTAAAGTATTTGAATTCCACCACTGGATAGACATGCTGCCCCCACTCTTGTCCCTGACCAGCCACCTAAAATTTAGTTTGAACATCAAGATTGTCTATGCACACACACAGGCACATACACCACAGATATATACAAAGATATGAAACAGCTTATTGCTTACATAATAGGATTTTCTGGGGAGAATGGAGTGGGTCCCAGCCTTGCCTTTAGCTAGAGAGATCAGGGAAAGAAGACTGACTTGAGGGTTCTGATGGTTTTGAGGAGAGTCCAGAAAAAAGATTTCTCTCACATGACTAAGGACTTGGTTATTTGCAATTCCTGCCAGCATCACAGAAGTGAGTGCCCTCAAGCTACCTGTGGTGGTCATGTGCTTATGCTAATTTCATGATTGAGATGTGGGGGTGGGGTCTAGCCTGTCAATCTGGAGATAGCCATTGAGTAGCCAATGAGGCCTCCGTGTGTGCATGGCTTTCTCCTGAGACTTCTGGGAAATCTCACAGTATTTCCCTGGTGGAGATGAAAAGCCATTTCCCCAGTTGTTGGGAGTCAGTTTTAGAGATGATGAATTATGAACAAGACAAGAGGGCAGCATCTGGGATGCTGAAGGAGCCAGAGGAGAAGCCACATGGCCTTACCCTGATAGAACCAGGCCTCTGAAGCTGGTGAAGGCACATGGAGTGCCCTGCTGTCCTGCACTATCTTCTTGAAACTACTATGCCAATCCATCTCATTGAAGGTATATGAATTTTTGGTGACTCTTGTATTTTACCAAGTATGATATCCTTCTCTATGGACTGGTCCTTCCTGAGATTGTGTCCAAAGTGGCTGAGGTGAAGGCTTGCCATTGTCACTTCTAAGCATTGTAGTTGTACTTCTTGCAACACAGACTTGTTCATGCATCTGGAAGTCCATATTTTATTTAATATTCTTTTTCAGTACCATAATTCAAAGGTATAAGTGGTTTTTCAGTCTTCCTTATTGCATAGATTTTGCATGTATATAAAGCAATTGAAAACACATGGCTTGGGTCAGGCATATTTTATTCTTCAACATGATATCTTTTCTTTTTAACAATGAAAAGAGATGGAGAGAGAAAGTAAGAGACAGAGAGAACTTTCACAGGAGTATATCCAGTGCAATATATGCTTTGATTTTCTGACTGCTGGTTACATATACATTGAGTGTGGATCCAAGTAAAATGAAATTATTGAGAACTTCATTGTCTCCTCCATTTATTTTGATATTGCTTATTGGATGAATTCTGAGGACTGTTGTTTTATTTATTCTGATGTGTAATCCTTATTGAAGTCTTTGATCTTCATCAGTAAGTGCTTCAAGTTTAAGTAAGCAGAAGGTGTGGAGGTTATGTGCTTATGTTAGTTTCATGATTGAGATGTAGGGGTGGAGTCTAGCTTGTTAATCTGGAGATAGCCATTGAGTAGCCAATGAGGCTTCTATGTGGGCATGGCTTTCTCTTGAGACTTCTGGGAAATCTCACAATATTTCCCTTGTGAAGATGAGAAGCTATCTTCCCCTGTTGTTGGGAGTTAGTCTTAGAGACGATGAATCACGGACAAGACAAGATGACAGCGTCTGGGGAGCTGGAGGAGAAGCCGCACGGCTTTGCCCTGATGGAACCAGACCTCTGAAGCTGGTGAAGGCACGTGAACAGTCCAGCCAATGATGAGTTGCTTCTGCCACCACTGGATGCTGTTGATGGACCCTGAGCTCTGGAAGTGAGGAGCCATGGGGAGACCCCTGCCAGTTTCGGGATTCTGCACCTGCTGACCTGTGACTTCGTGAGTTGGAAGGAGACATTATAGACTGGTCTCGGGCATATGGGCTAATATCGGGCTTATGAATTTGAACTGGACTGGGTTGGGATGCTTTCTCAATGTTCCATTTCTTTTGTATATAAACTATTCCCTTATATTCATATGCGTTTCTGTGAATTTGTTCCTCTAGTCTACCCGGACTAACACAGAAGGTGACACGCTATATATTGCATCTTGTTAATGAAACTTACTCTAATCCTGAAGTCTTGTTCTTCTTCAAATAGTCTCCCTTTATGGATTATTTGCTCTACATATGCATCAAGTAGGTGTAATGAAAGCATAAAATCTTGAGGCACAACTGTCCTGATTTTTGAGCCATGCTTATTGTTCTCTTTGAAAAACTGCCTCTTGATCTATGCACAAGTACATTATGAGTTTAATGACTTGATTTATAATTTCAATTATTCATAATTTTATCTATAATTTTATAAGAAAGTAGTCACCTGTCTTTGTAACATCAATGAAACTCAGGTAAACCCATTTGTGGCATTATCTAACTATAACCAAGATCCATTTTATATCAGCAATAATAGCTCTCATCCCATGTTCTTCTAACGTTTTAAAATTATATTCAGAAAAAAATTATTTTCATGTGATCTTAATGTTGGTCCAGGTAGATTAGAGAAACAAATTCATAAACATGTATCTTTTGGTCCATGTGTTGGTCCAGGTAGATTAGATAAACAAATTCATAAACATGCATATGTATATAAGGGAGAGTTTTATATACAAAGGAATGGAACATTGAGATAGCATCTGAAGCCAGTTTAGTTCAAACCCACAAGTCTGATGTTAGTCCATATGTCTGATACCAGTCTATAAAGTCTTCTTAAAATTCACGAGGTACATGCAGTGATGCCAGGATAATCACTGGCCAGTGGGTGCAGAGCCTTGTGTATCCATGGTGATAGAAGCATCTCAGCACTGGCAGGGGTCTTTCTGTAGCTTTTCAAACATCTTAGCATTGACAGCAGTCTCTATGTGGCTTTTCTGGCTTCAGAGGTCTGGTTCCATCAGGGTAAGCCAATGTGGCTTCTTTTCTGGCTCCTCCAGTTTCTAGGACTAAGGATCTATCAGTTTGCTGCCATCTTGTTTGTCAGTTGCCCTTCTCAAAGGGACTGAGTCTTTGCTCTCTCAACTCCACAGGGGAAATATCTCAAGGTTTCCCAAAATTGTCAGAGAAAGCCGTGCCCACATAGAGGTCTCATTGGCTAGCTCCAGATTGACAGGCTAGACTCCACCCCTAAACCCCCAATCATGAAATTGAACCAAAGTACATGACTGCCATGATATTGTTAAATACAGTTCATATTCTATCATATCATTTTTATTTAGAATATACATGAATATGGATCTTATTCAATCAGTTGGTCATTATTTTGGAAATTGTTTACCAAATTTCTAGATGAGTGAGCACTTCCAATATTCCATCAATTTGTTGAAGCATTTACATTAGTATTCTGTCAAATCTTACATATTTTTTAAACATGCCATCATTGCAGGTTGGACATCTTCTTTTCATAACATCAGCTCTTGATCATATTCTGTTTCCTAAAACAGTTGAACATCAACCAGTTCATTTGTCTACATTAACTATGTATTCCTTCCATGATTTTTTGAAGCTTCCCAATTTGTTCAATATTTTGCTCATAGGTTACTTCAGATTTTCAATTTGAAGCTTTTAGTTTTTCTTTAGTCCTTTTCACTTGAAAAATTGCTGTATATATTCTTCCTTCTTGGTTTTCTAACTCCAGATCTTTGCACATTTCATTATACTTTACTTTGAAATCTTCCATTTAGCATTTTTGTTTTTATCATTTTCCCCAGTAGCTTCAGCTTCCCTACATTTCAGAACAATTTTCAGAGTCTTATTATTTAGGTCTTTTTTATTCTTTCCTGTAATTTTAATAACCTATTGTTTTCTTTATGCATCATTTCTTTGACATCATCCCACAGTCTTTTGGTTTTAGTGTGTCATGTGTCAAATTTTGTCTTCAGAAGGTCTCCAAATTCAAGTGCAACATGCTCAAGAATTTTTTTTCCGATCTCATAGATCTGCTTTATTTTTCTTCACCTTCAAACTTAATTTTCTCTTGAGCAATTGATGACCTTTTCCCCAGACAGCCCCTGGCCTTGTTCTCAATAATGATAATGTTTCTACATTTTCTCTTTGCAAAAACACTATTGTCTTCCATCTGATGGCATCCACAAGTATCGTTGCAATTTTCAATGGTGAACAAGGAATTTTGGCAATGAATAAGTTGCCAAATTTTATTTTCGGAGTTACAGTCATGTTTATATCATCAAGGATATTATTCCCCAACTATTTTTTTCTTTTGCATTCTAATCACTAGTAATTGTGAATTTTTCTTGACTTTAAGTTTAATAAATTTCAGACTGCAGAATTTGTTAAAACTTTTCAATTTTCCCATCTTTGCCATTAGTGATTGATACATAAGTGAGAATGTCATTCATATTGCTTCATCTTATTTATAGGCATATTGATATTATACTATCACTGATAGCATTGTACTTCAACATATACTTTGAAATACTCTTTTTAATAATGCCATTCACTATGCATTTCATTTCATTTTTGATGACTTCAAAATTTCCTAAATTCATACTTCATATATTCCAAAGTTTGATTATTAAAGATATTTACAAATGCTCTTCTCATTTTGAGACATACCACATTAGCAATAAAATTTCCAAAAACTTTGCTTCCTCTATGAAACTAAGGTTAGATAGACATTGAGAAAGTAGCTCTAATCAAATCTCATTTTGGTTTCATTTCATCACCTGGAAATATAACAGAGTGTATTCCCCTGCTATCAATAATATTTGCAGAGGCAATTTTTCAGTATGGGGCACAGGGAATTATTTTAAAAATTTGTTTACCATATATTACAGCTTTAAAACGTGTATTTCATTGTGTTTTGATGAAATTTTTTAAAACAAAATACATTCTCTCATATTATATATTTCAATATTTCATTGTTTTTACCATGTAAACTAATATAAGATCTAAGAGAAACATTGTTTTTCTGGATGTTAGATCCTATCAAGTTGTTTCCAATTCATAGCAACCCTCTGTACAACTGAACAAAACACTGTGCAATCCTGACAATTGTTCATATGTTTGAGCCCATTCTTGCAATCCCTGTGTGAATCCATCTTGTTGCGTGCCTTCCTATTTTTTCCTTGCCCCTCCACTTTGTCAAGCATGGTGCCCTTTTTTAGGGACCGGTTTCTCTTGAGAACGTGTCAAAAGTTAGGAGCATTCTGGCTGTAGATTTTCCAAGACAGACTTGTTTGTCCTTTTGTCAGTCCATGGCACTTTCAGTATTCTTCCACAGCACCATGATTCAGATGCATTAGTTCTTTTATCTGGTCTTCTTTATTCAATATCCAATGTTCAAATGCATATGAGGTGATTGAAAGTACCATGGTCAGACTCAGAGGCACCTTCCTCCTCAAAGTATTATCCTTGATTTTCAGCACTTTAAAGAGATCTTGTGCAGCAGATTTACCCAATGCAATGTGTTCTTTCATCACTTGTCTGTGACTTCCATGAGCATTGATTGGGGATTAAAGCCAGACAAAATCCTTGACAAATTTGATTTTTTTTCTCCATTTATCATGATGTTACGTACTGGGCAAGTTCTGAGGATTTTGCATTTCTTTATATTGAGTTGTAATCCATACTGAGGCCTATAATCTTTTATCTCTATTAGGAAGTTCCATGATACCTTAGTTGTTAGACAGCTCC
This sequence comes from Nesogale talazaci, assembly GCA_004026705.1. Lineage (NCBI taxonomy): Eukaryota > Metazoa > Chordata > Mammalia > Afrosoricida > Tenrecidae > Nesogale > Nesogale talazaci. The sequence continues at coordinate 90,047 of PVJH01006010.1, read as the reverse complement.
AAACCTGAACTTTCCACTACTCAAACAGCAAACTTTGAAACAAAAAAACAAAACAGTCACAGAGATGCGATGCTTCCATATAAGTTTGACCCTTAGTCAGAAAACCAAGTGCTTCTGTTAGTGTGCTAAAACATTTTTCTCTGTGATTTTAATTCTATCATGCAACCCCAGCTTCATTTCTACCACCAAGGTCTTATTTTCCAACTACCGTCCCTTGCTCTTTGTTTCCCATGTTTCCATTTCAATACCCAACATTTCTCACTGAATCCTGTTGGCATTTTTGATCACTTTCTTCATCACTACTTTTAGTGATTGGTGCTTAAATTTGAATAACAAATATATTGTCTGGACTTCCTTGTATGCAGATTAATGTTATCTTATTTCAGACAGCATTGCACCTCAAGATTTATCTCGAAATGTCCTTCTTTGATGATTGCCATTCCTCTTGAATGTTGCATTCCAGGTATAGTAACCATATGACTGCCAAATCAAAAAAATGGTTAATATAAATCTCCTCCAGTTCAGCAGGCCCCAGGATATCAACATTTATTACATGTCAGTTTTAATAAATTCCATTTTTCCTAGACTTATACTTCATATATTTTAAGGTATAATAATTACTAGATGTTTTCCAGTGGTTTGTTCTCATTAGGAGTTTTGTCCCATCAGCTAACAATAATGTTTGACTCTACTTTGAAAAGGCAATTCTTCTTCAGTCATATATATATGCAATATTTAGAATTAGTGATAGAGTGACAGCACAATAGATCTGAATAGAATGAAATGAATGATAGCACTATTAAGAAAAACTGAACTCCACAAGTTTGATAATTAAGAAGAAATTAGTATAAACCTGGAAATGCACTATCTTCCCAAATTAACGGAGATGGGGGACGTAAACCTAAATAGACACATTTAAAGAAGACGAAGAAGAAGAAATAGAGAAGGTCATAAAGAAGCTTCCAACCAAGAAATCCCAGGGCCAAACAGTATCACAGGGAAATTCTGCCCTGCATTTAGTGAAGCACTGTCACCATTTCCACACAGACCATTTCAAAATATAGAAAAGGAGAGCAAACTCCCAAACTCATTCCATAAAACAGGTACAAGCCTGATAACCAAAACCAGGAACAGAGTCCCAAAAGACACAAAACTGCAGACCTTCATCCCTCATGAATATAGATTGAAAACTTCTGGCAATAGAAGCCAACAATGTATCAAGAAATAAGTTCACCATGACTAAGTGGGATTCATACCAGGGATGCAAATATGGTTAAACACTATAAAAGAAATAAGCATAATGCACCATATAAAAAGACAAATATAAGAAACACCTGATCATATCAAATAAAAGGAAAAATTCATTTGACAATATCTAACACCCATTATTGATAAAAAATTTCAAGAGATAGAAAAATAGTAATAGAAGGGCAATTTGTCGACATAATAAAGGTGATACACAAAAATATAATGTCCATCATCATGTTCAATGTAGTAAAACTAAGACTATTTCCCTTGAGAACAAGAAACAGGCAAGGATGCCCCCAATCATCACTCATATTAAAAGTCATATCCAAAACCATTAGACAACAAGATGAATTCAAGGGAATATAAATGGATAAAGAAATAAAACTCTTGCTATTTGAACATTTTATTATTTTATTGAAGAAAACACCATGGACTCTACAAAAGATTGTTGGAGACAATTGAAGAATTTAGTGAAGTGGCAGGACAACAACAAGAAATCAATATGATTCCAGAGAAGAGAGCTCCAAAAATGACATTAGGAAACAATGCAACTTACTATATCCACACAAAAATAACAAAGGGACAGCTCATAATTTGGGGATAAAATATCTTCTGTCCTTATACAACATTTGGGGAATAAACTCTTAAAATATACAGAATCCTGTAAGATCTTAATAGGATAAAACAAGTAATTTATTTTAAATGTGACCAACAGCCATGATCATATATTTCATTAATAATACTAAAATGTGTAAGAAACTTGAAAAAATGCTCATGATCAGTAGCCTTGTAGGAGACACCAATCAAATTGATGGTGAGATATCACCTTGTACCCTTAACAGTAGCCCAATTCTCCAAATGAGAAAATAACAAATGCTGGAAAGGGTGCAGAGAGATTGGAGTCCTTATATACTGCTGGTGTAATTGTAAACATGTATAACCATTTTGAAAAGCCATATGGTGCTATCTCAAGCAAATGAGCTAGAAATATCATACAACCCTGCATACCTCTGCTGGACATATACCCCAAAGAAGCAAGAGGCAGACATGAACAGATATATGATCTCCCATATTCATTACAGCCCAGTTCACAATAATAAGAAGCTAGAAACAGCCCTAATGCCCAATAGATAGAAGAATAGATAAGGAAACTCTGGCACATACACACAATGGGATACTATGCATTGCTCAAACAAATAAACAAACAAACAAAAACAGTGGCAAAACCTATGAAACACCTCAGGACATGGATGAATCTAGAAACCATTATGCTTCATGAAATTAGTCAATCACAAAAGGACAAATATTGTATGAGCCCACTGCTATTAGGATAAACACCAACAAAAAGGCAGACTGACATTGCCATGCCATGTAATCTTCAATCTAATCTTCTAAGCAGTGAGGTACTTAGTGTGCCTGCCTAGTGCTTGAGAACCATCCTAATAAGCACTGCAAGAGAGGAGCCTTTCTCTCAGCTGGGCTCAGCTTCTCATAATGGGGACACAAAGAGAAAACCAATCCGTTGCTGCCATATCACATTGCTCTACTGTCACCTCAACCCAAGAGTGATTAACAAACCTTACTAGAAATTCAAGTCCAGAGTTGGGGTGGGGTGACAAGTCTCTTGGAGAAGGTGATTATAGTTTTGTTGGTGGGTTAAACAAGGGGGTCAACCTACCATTGAGAAACATGCTTAACATTTCTTATATTGGCTCAAAGGGGAGGGTAACCTTGATATAATGCTATCATGTAGACACTTTGGACCTAGTTTCTATCCAGTCCTTGGTGACCCACGTCACATGCTTTGGACAATTGGAATTTTAGACGCTGTCTTTTGAAGATGCATGTATCCTTCATAGGCCACAACCAGAAGTATCTGATTTGGAAACCCCACAAAGCAAACTGGACTTCACCCTAAACTCAACTATATCAGATTAAAGGAATGGAAATACCCTCTTCGACTAGAGGTTTAAGTGCCCTAGTGTGCAAAGAAACAGATTACTGTATTCTAAAGTTATGGATTTGAAGGTAATTGGACTTGGTTAGAATCTATTGCTATGAGGATACCAAATGAATAATGGCTTGGGATGACTATTTGCTATTTTCATATTCTCTCTGCTTTTTTATGACATGTGTTAGTCTAGAAGACATAGTTTTGATTTTGCGATTGAGTCTCCTTGAAAGCTTTTCCCTATTTCCAACATTTTCATTTGTTTAAAGACTGTTTAATCACTTACATTAAAAAAAATAAATTAAAAAATTCATGTACTTTGGCCTGTACTATATTTGTATACTGTGTTTGTCCAGGTTGAGTACAGAAAAAATCCAGGAAAACTCATATATGTGTAATAAATAACTTTATCTCAAGATATTTTTATAGAAAATGTAATTTTAACTTTAATTCAAAAAGTAATTATATATGATACATCTATCAGCCCATCTTTGTGCATTTGTGTTAGACCAAATTCCCAGCCTAGTTCAACTCAAGTCCATGAGCCCATTACTTCCAAAAGTCCCTCTGCAGACTCAAGCAGTCACATGCAATGATGCAGAATGCAGGCATATCACAGACCGGTGAGTGCAGTCACATGGATCCAAGTTTTGTGAAAACTTGGCAGGGCTCTGGTAATCATCTGGGTGGCCAGCAAATAGGAAGATGCAAGAAGAGAGGTGTGTGTGTGGGGGAGGCTCCCAGGGCCCTCTTTATTAAAAGGTTGTACCCTCAAGGAGGCACCATCAGACAATGACTTCATTAACTGATTGGATACCACCGCATACACTTTTATATACCTTCAAGTTGGCAAAAATTATCTATTCCATATATGGTGCTTATTTCCACAGAGTTTTAAATTCTATGAAATTTGCTGAATTAATGATACTATCATAGCATTATTGATGCCCCATGGGAATGATTTCCATGTTTACTATAATATGACAATGGTATCTCCAAGAGGAGCCCTGGTGGTGCTCATTGAGCTGCTAACCACAAGGTAAGAAGTTTGAGGCCACCAGCTTCTCCAAAAGAGAAAGATGTGGCTTTCTAATCTTGTAAAGATTTACAATCCAGGAAATCCAAGGAAGTAGTTCTACCCTGTCCTGTAAGATCTTTATGATTCAGAATTGATTGATGGCAGTGAGAATGTGAACCAGGGGTATATATATATATATATATATATATATATATATATATATATTGCCAGAACCCTGCCGAGTTTTCACAAAACCTGAACCCATGTGACTGCAATCACCAGTCTGTGATATGCCTGCACCCTGCATCACTGCATGTGACCGCTTGAGTCTGAAAGGGACTTTTGGAAGTAATGGGCTCATCGACTTGAGTTGGACTAGGCTGGGATGTTTTCTTGATATTTAACTGTATGTATATATATATATATATATACACACACACATACACACACGCACATATATATACATATATACATATTCTATCTGTGAGTGGATTTTGAGCTCACTTTAAATTGTTGCCCTGATTTAAGAACAATTAATTCTTATGACATGACCCTGCTCGATACTTGCCCTCATGAAGAGATCACTGAAGATATAGCAAAATGTGGTAGAGAAAACAAATGATGTACAGCTCTCAGAAAGAATAGCATCTAGGTTCTTCAAAGGTTGTCTTTAAATAAGCAGCCATGTAAGTAGGTATCAGTTAAGTCCACATGGCAGAAGTTTACCAGTCTGTTTGATCCAAGGATTATAAATAGTAAAATCCAAGATTGAATGAGGGAACTTTAATAAGTTCAGCTCTAAAGTATTTAAGATCTAATGAATTCAAAATACCTGGTTTGCAGAAGACAATGGATGACAGTGGAAGCCCAAATCCATTTATAGAGTTCCTGTGTGGATTAAGACTCCAGTCAATCTCTGATCATAGTCCAGAGTCTTCAAGTCAGGCAGAGAGCATTGTGAAGTAGATTATGGCAGATTTAGTTAGGTTAAAATGAAGCATAATGTCACTTGATTTTTCTTTTGACCCATTTTAAAGTTGTTTGATTTTTAAATATATTGTGCTTTCTTCCACCACCACCCCCCCATTCTGATTAAGGTTTTCCTCTTTTATATTTTTGCCATTCTTGGGGTTTTCTTGGTTTTGATTTTGTGTTATTTTTTGCATGTGAAACTCAGAATAGGCAAATCTACAGAGACACTAACTGGATAAATAATTTTGTGGGCTGTGGCATGGGAGGTTGGTGGGGGGGTGAGAAGCTAACAAGGAGTATGAGAAAGAAGAAAATATTCTAAATTTGATAGTGGTGATGATTGCACAATCTTCTTAATATGATTGAATTATTGGGTTTTATGATATGTAAATTATATGTTAATAAAATTGTTCTAGAGAACCCATAGAATGGGAAAATAGTTTTGACAATGATATAATAGACAAGGGACTAATCGCCACAACTACAACAGTTCCATATGGAAAAGACAACCCAATTTAAAACATGAGCAAAAGGCATGAATAAACAGTTCATCAAAGATTAAATCTGAAAAACTAGCAGATATATTAAGGGATGATCTTGATCACTAACCATTTGGAAAATTCATATACAAACAAGACAATAGAAGGCCTTATACTCACCTTGAAAACCAAATTCAATTAAACAAGAAAATAAATACTGGAGAGGGTGTGTAGAAATTGGAACACTCATATACTGCTGTCAGAATGGTAAACATGTATAACAACTGTGAAAAATAAAATGCTGTTGCATCTAACTCTAGGTAAAAAAGAAGTTACACATGATCCAGCAGGAGTTCTGCTGTGTATATTTCCTAATGAAGAGTCATATAGGAATAAACACATGCACACCAATGTTCACAATAGCAAGAAGATGTGTATATGTGTTATGGAATCAACACTAAAAACCATGAACCACATGAATGAACCTGGAAAACATTAAGAGGAATGAGCTTGTTATTAGATACCATTGAGCCTGTTTTAATTTCTAGCAGCACTATGTACAACAGAACAGAACATTAGATCCTGTGCCATCCTCACAGTTATTATGTTTGAGCTCATTGTTGAGGCCACTGCATGAATCTATTTTGTTGAGAGTCTTCCTTTATTCACTGTCCCTCTAATTTACCTAGCATGCTGTCCTTCTCCACGGGTTGTTTTTCCTGATAACAAGTCCCAAGTATGTGAGACTATGTCTTTCCATCATTGTCTCTATGGAACCTTCTGTTTGTACTTCTTCCAATACAGTTTGGTTTGTTCTTTTGACAATTCATAGTACTTTTAACATTCTTCTCCAGTACCCCATTTCAGATGCATCTATTCTTCTTAAATCTTTCTAACTCAATGTCAAATTTTTACAAGCACATGAAGCAATTGAAAATTCCATGACTTGGGCCAAGCACTCTTTAGTCTTCTAAAAACACACTTATCTTTCAACACTTGAAAAAAAAATCCTGTGCAGCAGATATACCCAATATAATGTGTCATTTGCTCTCTTCACTGCTGTTTCCATGAGCATTGATTATAGATCGAAGCAAGATGAAATACTTGACATTTCCAATCTTTTCTTTGTTATGATGTTATTCATTGGTCCAGTTGTGAGAATATTTGTTTTCTTTATATTGAATAATGTTTTCTTCCACATTAAAGGCTGAGTGAATTGAATCAAGGACAAAATGACAGCTATTCTATGAAATTAGTGTTATAAAGATATAAAATTACAATAGAGATTTTCATATCAAAGGGAACAGAATTTGGAGATGACTATGGACAGAAGATTATGCATGGGTTTAGACTGTTGTTGCCTATTGTGTTAGTCCAGGTTGACTAGAGAAATAAATGCAGAGACATTCATATATATGTAAGAAATAGCTTTATATCAAGGAGTAATTATGAATGATATAACAGCCTAGCAGAGTCCAGATCAAGTCCATAATTTTGCTATTAGACCATAAGTCCAATATTAGTCCATAAGTCTTAAAGGTTGGAAAGTAAACAAGCGTCCATCTAGCTCAGAAACAACAAAGCCCACATGCCAGCCTATGTGATCACGAGGTGTTGAAGGCATTAGGAATCAGATATCAAAGAACTAAAAATTATATCATTATAAATGAGGGGGAGTATAGATAGGGGACACAAAGTCCATCACCAGGTGAAGCAACTTTCTCTTACAGAGGGGTCACAGGAAGGAGAGGAGCCAGCCAAGGTACAGTGTAGCAGCAATGAAATATGCAACTTTCCTCTAGTTCTTAAATGCTTCCCCCCACCCACTATCATGATCCCAATTCTACCTTACAAATTGGTACAGATAGGAGCCAGAAATGTGGGGAATTCAGGACAGATAATCCCTACAGTACCTGTGGTGAGTCGTGATACTAGGAGGGTGGAGGGAAGGTGGGGCTGAGAGGGGGAACCAATTGCAGGAATCTATATATCACCTCCTCTCTGAGGTACAGACAATTCATTATTTGTCTAGAGGTAAATATTGAATCTTGATTCTATAGAAAATTAAATGCAAAAAGAAAATTTTCAGAAATAATTGCGTGAAACGTGTACTTGCTGGGAAACAAGTGTTCATGTAATGTCTTTAGCTTAAATATTTTTTCATTGTTTATCTTTCCCTTTCAAAAATTATTTCATGAAACTTTAGAAATAATGAAAGTAAAAGAATAACTCTAACCCTCAAATATTAGAGCTCTTCCCATATTGCATGCTATTTTTTGTCATGGTGATAGCAGTGCCATTTTTGTGTATTATTTTTTAATATTGAAGTAAGGATATGGTACTCAAAACAAACTGTGAGCGAAATGCATATTGTAGAAGGCAGAGTAGAAAATAAGCTGAAATTATAGCCAGTAGGTAGTTTTAGGTATTGAGAAATAAATGAGAGAAGAGCAAAGTAAGGGAATTTGCAAAAGCTTCTTTTTACAGCAATGTAGGAGTGCCCCTACTATGGATGTGTGTGCTTGTATGGTGGGTTCATTTCTTAATGTTTCCTGCATAGAAAATGTCTTTTTTTGAGGAAGTGAATCATGATACTAATGCAGCAATATATATTTTCCTTAAAGACTCTTATCCCATTAGAGTGTTACATAAAATGCAATCGCTTCTCAGTCTTTTGTCTAAGATCAAGTATAGTACGTAAAATGCATCTTTTACTTCTACTGTCCATAAAGCTATGCAAAATCTCTTGTTTTGTTAAAAACAACTAGATTGGTGGTGTCTTTAGTCTCTGGGGTTCAATTGCCTCTGTGTTCTTTTCTTAATAAACCATACCAATACTAAAAACAGTGCTGTCATACAGTAAATGCCTATTCTATATTGATATACTTACTAATTTTAGTAGATAAATCTATATTTTATTTATTGCTTTGTAATTTACCAATATTGTAGGATATTTCTTGGATTATTACTTTTTTTCCTTTCTTTCTCTCTATTCCAAATTGGATGTCAGAAATTTTGCAAGTTGGTAAGCAACAAGACACTGATAGTAAAAGATCGAGTACTGTGAGTTATACATAGATAGATAGATATTTCAATAGATGATACATAGAACATATAGAGTAACTGTTCCAAAAAGAAAAATGCTTTCCATAATAAACTTTGCAGTGCTTTCTGTCTGATAAAAATGCTGTTCACATCTTTCAACTATGGATAGAGGGAATCATCAGAGGTTTAATCCATATAGGAAATCTGGCAATGGATTTGAGGATTATGTCATCATCCATAACCTTCTGCAAACCAGGTGTTCACAACTGAAGTTCTGGTACTTTTCCTCCCTTTGTGTTTAGATTGTATTATTTACAACTTGTGGATCATACATGGTTTAACTTCTTTCACGTGGACTTAATTGATTGCTCAGTTAGATGACTGCTTGCTGTAAAAGAAACCTGTGAGGTCTCAGGCACTGTTATTTCTAATAACCTTGAGCCATTTTTTCCACCACACTTTGCTATGTTGCTAATGTTTGTTGTTGTATTGTTAAGTGCCATTGAGTCTTCTCTTACTCATAGTGACCTCTATGTACACCAGAACGAAACTGCATGGTCCTATGTAATCCTTATGATTGTTCCCATGTCTGAACCCATTGAGGTGTTAACTCACTGTGTTCATACATCTCATAAAAGGCATTCCTGTTTTCCACCACTCCTCCACTTTACCAACCTTCTCCAGGAACTGGTCTCCCCTGAAAATATATCCATAGTAGGTAGCATGCAGGCTTGACATTTTTGCCTTTAAGGAGCACTCTGTCCATTCTTCTCCAAATACAAATTCAGTTTTTCATTTTAGCACTCTGTAGTACTTTCCTTTTTTCCCCTTCAGCACCACAATTCAAATACATACTTTACTAGCACACCTATATATTCAGTGATTTCTTCATGATGGTGAGCATTGACCTAGGACTATGTCATAAGAGCTAACTGTTGCTAAATTGTAGCTAGAATTAAGAGCAAGCCCAAATCTTTTCATAAATGTATGGGTCATATATGTCTCTGGTTCTCTTTAGAGACATCATTATTTTATGATAGAGAATATTAGAAATCATCCTAATGAGGCATAACATAATTGTATTGACAGTGTCATAAATTTAGCCCATGGTATAGATTGTGAATACTGTTAAGCAAAGGAAATTCTACAAGTATAGGTTGTAATCAATCCATAGTGCTTGAATTGTTTACTTGTACAGATTAACCTCTTAAGTGAGTGACTGGACACTAGTTACACAAATTATGAGTATTGGTGATAAAACAAAACATCTGACATAGTGGTTGAGTGCGGGACTGCAGCCCACAGGCTTGGCGGTTCAAATCCAGCAATAGCTCTCCAGGCGCAAGGCTGGGTAGCTCCCATGACCACCAGAGGGCAGTGATGCAAAAAAAAAAAAGACAAAACACTCATTAATAAAGGCAGAACGATGGCTACCAGAATAATGCATGTCATAACAAATCAATAAAGATATTAGTGTAGTAAATACCCGGAAGCCCCAAGCCACTATCACTGAGCACCCTCAATGCAAGTTAGCTGAACCAAAGTCTAATGACCACCAATTCCATGACATTGGAGTAGAAGACATCTGCTTCTTCTCATACTAGGGTGTTTTCAGCCTTAAGTCAAAGGGATTGATAGAGCCTTAAATCTGCTATATTTGCAGGCTGAGCCCCGGTGGCATACGTGGTTGAGTGCGGGATTGCGGCCCGTGGCCTTGGCGGTTCAAATCCAGCTGTGGCTCTCAGGAGCAGCACTGGGTAGCTCCCACGAACACCAAAGGGCATGTTTGCTTGGTGTGGTTTACACATCATCCTTCTGGTGTGGCCTGTGAATGATGTTGTACACCTCAAAAGGACAGAGTATAAAGTCCCAGTTGTCTATAGAACTGAGCCTGGGTCACAAAGAGCTGGTAAAAAAACTAGATCAAAAGCATCCAATTAGTAACATTGCACCAGGCGTTTTATCCCCTTGGGTTCATTATAAGTCTAGGGTTCATTATAAGTCTAGTTAAGTGTTTTATTTTGTTTTTTTTCCTGATGGGAGCTTGCTCCATTTACCCATTACCAGAAATGCAATTGCGTTCCTCAAATCATACATTTTCCCTTTTTCTCCATCTTGACTTGAATTTCCAGTAAGGTTTGCTTATTACTCTCATAATAGTGTTCGCTGATTTTTTTTTTTTTTTTTTTTAGTGTTCGCTGATTTGGCGTGAACTTAGCACAATGTTGTGTGGCAGAAACTGAATTGGCTTCTCTCTCCATCTTGCAAAAATGACCAGGGTGGAGGTAGGGTTTCCTCTGCCAAAGTGGTTTTAAGCTGTACCTATAAAGGGGGTATTATATGGGTTGTGGGTGCTAGATATGTTCACTACCTCATTGCTTGGGAGGCACATCATTTTTGTAGGTCAGATTACTCAAGCTCTTCATTTTGCAGTTAAGAAAGATAAGGCTTAAGGAAATGAAATGCCTTTACAATGATTAAATAGTTGGTCAGTTTTGAAATATAGGTTAGAAATTAGAAAATATAAGAATTAGAGAAAGTAATGAAGATTATCTCCGTTATCACCACACTCTTTTCAATACTATCATGGTTTGCATGTCATTGTGAAAGTTGAGCATTTACCTGTTTGTGCCACCCAGTGATACTTAATCCATCATCAAGTTATGCTAATATTACCTTCTAAATTAATCATACTTCAATTGATTAGTTTCTACTGCTACCGCTCAAATCCAAGTGATCATCATCTCTTTCCTGGATCGTTACAATAGTCTCATAAGTGGTCTCTCTGCATCCATTTTGCTTTCCTACAATACAGAAAGAATGCAGTGTCCCCAGTGTAGTTTCTTTCAGTCATTTTTGCCTGGTCACTGAAGCAACCCAGCTAATTTTCATAACTTCCTGGCCTTTGGGGGTCCTGGTATACAGTAAGCCACGTGAGTAGTTTGCTGTAGACATACTAAATACTCAAGCCACAATTCACCATTTTTCCTTCCTCCTTATTTCTTCCTTTATTCTCTAGGGCTCTCTCCTCCCCACACACCCCACCTCTCCCATGAAGCACAACTGTACACAAAATAAGTACCAGAGAAGCAGGAATCCCCAGCCACAATTAATTTTGTTACTTTATTTTATTTTATTTGTTTTTTGTATTTTTGTTCTATCATAATATTTTTATCGATTTTTTTTCCCTAGTCCTCTCCCACGCCTTTTTCCAGTACCCTCTTCTGGTGAGATCCTACCCTCCTGAGAATACACATTTCCCTCAGAGATAAATAGCCAAGCCTGTAGATCCTGTCACATCCACTAAAATATAGTGTTTTCTTTTTCACTTCTGAGTTCACAGACATGCCCTTATTTATGCCATCATAACTATAGAAATTCAGCACCCACACACAAACCACATCCATACCTTTCATCTCTTCTATCCCTCCATTTCCCCACACATCCACACATTATCTCTTTCTTCTGTTCTTTCTTTTAATGTGAAATATATTTCTATGAGACCTATTAATTATGTATTTAATTAGGATGCATTTTCACATTAGTTTTAAAAATCTGTTGGCTTATTCAGATGTATGCTTATTATCATTACTGTGTTAGATAGAGTTCTCTAGAGAAACAAAACAAGGGCACTTGTGATTGCATATATATATATATATATATATAATATAGATAGGTAGATGCAGCAAACAGGTATATAACAGGTAATTAGTCCACATAGCAGTACAGAAGACTCATTTCAACTCGCTTGCATGGAACAGGTAATATTCAGGAAGTCCTTCAAATCAAAAGGAACACTGGGTCCAAGTTCAAGGAAGCAGATAACTGAGTCTTCCATAAAGTAATGCAGGCAATCTGGCTATAGGCAGCAAACAGCAGGGCAGGTCACCAACAGTCAGAAAAATGACAGGATCCAAGAGTCCCAAGGTACAAGTGATGTCAACACCAGCAGTGTGGCGAAACAGGACCCAAAGGAACCTCAAGGTCTGTGGACACGATCCAGAGGTTGGTAGTCCCACAGGTAGTATAGTTTACAAGATGAGGCAGAGTAGTTCACAATATGAGGCAGAGAACTAGCAGCCGCATTGCAGTTTGAACACCAGAGAGAAGGAGACAGAGAGGCGGGGCATGCTGAGCAATTTATCTCTTCCTCCAATCAAATTGTCACCTTATTAATGGCACATGTTCCTATTGGCCAGGTTGGCACAATATACTTACCTATCATAGTCCACCCCTTCTCAGCTTGGCACCTGTACACAATTACTTAGCCATATATAATTTCCAGATGTTAATAACATAACACACCTAACATCAAACATCTATCGTACATATAAATGAAAACACACTGAGTCTACTTGTATCTGGTATTTGATTAAAGTAAATATAGTCAATAAGCACAAATAAAGAAGATGAAATGACAATCAAAAGCCTTGTTTTGCTATTGATCACATGGTCGCAACTAATAAGTAGAACTGTCTTCTTTTATTACCCATTCTGTGATAACTTTACCCTTGACCAGTATCCCCGCTGTCCATTGTTCTTTGCCTGGTGGGGTTACACAGACCTTCATTCCTGAGGGATCTATGTCATTAGACATTCTTATAGGATTGGTTTGCTGTAGTTTACCATTTACTTTAATCACAGGGCATGATAGTCCTAAAAGACAGCCTATGGAATCTCCTGGATTCTGGACATTTTCTTCTTTACCTCCATTATGCAGCATCAATCCAATTTCTCCTTGGTAATCAGGATCAATTACATCACTCAGTACAGTGACACCATTCCTGACCTGTTGATCCAAAGATGTAAGAAGCCCAAAGTGACTAGGCAGCATTCTTAGCTGCTTGTTCAGTAGAATCAGTGCTGTGCTTCCAGGTGGGAGAGTTCCTTTCTTAGGTACTAGGACCTCCAGGCCAGACATATATAGAGTTGCTGGGTCAGGAAGCAAAGACGTTGTAAGTGTATCACTAGGAATAATAGTGAGTGGTGCCATTCCAGCTTTCATCCCTTCGTTCCTGGACCCATGAATCCCTGGCTATTTGAGGCACAGAACCATATGTTGGCTGCTGGTTTAGAGCATATACAGCCTCCTGGAAAATAGTGAAAGTTGGTTCCACTTAGCTTATGCCATAATTGTGTCTTTAGGAGATCATTTCATCATTCTATCAAGCTAGCTTCTTCAGGATGATGAGGAACATGATATGACCAGTGGATTCCATAGGCATGGCCCATTGGCACACTTCATGTACTATAAAGTGAGTTCTTTGATCTGAAATAATGTTATGTGGAATGCCATGTCAGTGGATAAGCATACTGTAAGTTGATGAATGGTAGTTTTGACAGAAGCATTGTGTACACTGAGGCAAATCCATATCCAGAGTAGGTGTCTTTTTCAGTAAGAACACAATGCTGCCCCCTCCATGACGAAAGTAGTCCTATGTAATCAACCTGGTTGATCTCCCTGAGGAATGGCTCCATGTCTTGGACTCAATGTTGGCTTCTACTGTTGGCAGATTGGGCACACACCAGGAACAGTAGCCAAGTAGCCTTGGTGAGTGAAAGCCCAAGTTGCTGCACCCACGCATAACCTCCATCTCTGCCACCATGTCCAGTTTTTCATTTGCTAATTGGGCAAGAACAGGAGTGACAGAGGGAAGAGGAGGACAAGTTTCCAAAATGTGTGTCATTTTATCTACTTGATTGTTAAAGTTCTCCTCCTCAGAGGTAGCCCTTCGGTGAGCATTCATGTTAGACATGGTTACCTTCACTTTCTTGGCCCATTCAGAGAGTTCTATCCACGTACCTCTTTCCCACACATCCTTGTCACCAATTTGCCAATCATGTTCCTTCCAATTCACTGGTTATCTAGCCAAATCATAAGCCCCAGCCCATGAATCAGTATACAATCTCACATTTAACCATTTCTCCTTCTAGGCAAACTTAACGGCCAGGTGCACTGCTCAAAGTTCTGCCCATTGGGAGGAATTATTTTCACCTCTGTCCTGTAAGGAAATCCCAGAAAGGAGCTGTAGTGCTGCTGCTGTACACTGATGAGAGGTACCTGAATATCACAGAGCATCATCAGTAAACCAAGCTTGAATTTCCTGTTGATCAGTTAAATTATCACAAGGAATTCCCCAGCAATTCCCTAGGTGCAGACTAGGAGAAGAAAGGAACCGTGATAGGAGTGGAGACTGTGCATATTTGGGGCCACTTCTTCATGCAGTTTATTTATGCCTTCAGGTCCTGTTCTAACCCGATCTCATATATACCACTTCCATTTAATGGTGGAGTATGCCTGTGTGTGTGTCCAACTTTATAACTATGTGGATCAGACAATAACCAGTTCATGAAAGGCAGCTCAGGCCTCATGGTAACTTGGTGGTCCAAGGTGAGGCATTCAGTCTCCACCAAGGCTCAGTAACAGGTCAGCAGTTTATTTTCAAAAGGGGAGTAGTTTTCTGGAAAATATGGCAGTACTTCACCCAAAAATCCCAAGGGTTTACGCTGTGATTAACCAATAGGGACCTGCCCCAAACTTCACACTGCATCTCTATATACAACTGACACCTCTAGCATTATTGGTTCAACTGGTTCATATGGCCCCAGTGGCAAAGCAGCCTCAATCTGTTGCAAAGTCTCTTCTTGTCCTGGGACCCACTCAAAATTCTAGGCCTTTTTAATCACTTGATAAAGAGGTTGAAGTAGAACACCCAGATGAGGGACATATTGCCTCTAAAATCCAAAGAGACCCAGTAGGTTTTATGCCTCCTGTTTAGCTGTTGGGGGGGGGTCATATTCAATAACTTATTCTTCACTTTAGTAGGAATGTCTTGACATGCCCCACACCACTGGACTACTAGAAATTTTACTGAGGTGATAGGTGCCTGAATTTTCCTTGGGTTGATTTCCCCTCTTTTGTATGCAGATTTGGTACCATTGAATCCAGTCTTTGATACATCTGCTTTAGTGTGTCCAATCAATATAATGTCATCAATATAATGAATTAGTGTTACATTTTTCAGAAGTGAGAGGCAATCAATTTGACTTTGAACTAAATTATGGCACAAAGTGAAAGAGTTGATATACCTCTGGGGGAGAGTTGTGAAAGTATATTGCTGACCCTTCCAGCTAAAGGAAAACTGCTGCTGGTCCTTCATGACTGAAATTGAGAAGAAGGCATTAGTCAGATCAATAGCTGCATACCAAGTACCAGGAGAAGTATTAATTTGCTCAAGTAATTAAATCACATCTGGAACTCCAGCTGCAATTGAAGTCACCACCTGGTAAAGCTTACAATAATCCCCTGTAATTCTCCAGGATCCATCTGTTTTCTCTACAAGTCAAATTAGTTAAAAAGGGATGTGGTAGGGAACACCACTCCTGTATTCTTCACGTCTTTGATGGTGGCACTAATCTTTGTAATCATTCCAGGGATGTGGTATTACTTTGGCTTACTATTTTCTTAGGGAATGGCAGTTCAAATGGTGTCCACTTGGCCTTTCCTATCATAATAACGCTTATTCCACATTTCAGGGATCAATTATGGGGATTCTGCCAGTTACTAAGCATGTTTATTCCAATGATGCATTCTGGAACTGAGGAAATAACAAGATGGATTTATGGGCCTACTGGATCCATAGTGAGGCATACCTAAGTTAAAACCCAATTGACAAGTTGGCTTCCATAAGCCCACCTCTGACTTGTGGGACTTCAAAACGCTTTGGATCTCCTGGAATTAATTTCAGTTCAGAGCCAATATCCAGTAATCACTGAAAAGTTTGATTATTTCCTTTCCCCCAATGAATAGTCACTCTTGTGAAAGGCTGCAGGTCTCTTTGGGGTAAGGCTAGAAAAAAGACTAACAGTATAAACCTTCGGTGATGTAACAAGATCCTTCTTCAAAGGGATCTAGACTTCCCCTCACTCAAGGGGTTGTGGATCTGTAAGCTAGTTCAGGTCTGGGAATTAATTGAGTGTTCATGACTCTCTATTCTGCTGTTCACCTGATCTAGCATTCTTTCACCTGTAGAGATCATGTAAAAGTTTAGTAGGTTTTTCATGTATTTTACTCCTAGGGACACCATGGCTACATAGCCAATCTGATAAGTCCACATGATACAGGTTGCTTTGATTACTTTGAAAACCTTGCTGTCCATTATGATAACCACATTCACCCTTTCTCCATTGATTCAGTGCTGACAGCTGCTCTCTACCATCATGGGGATCAATCTGCTCCACTGTAGGAAAATTTCAGGGTTCTCTTAGGGCAGTTCCGATTGTTAATCCTGGTGTACATCAAATAGCAATTACAGGAGCCTTCAGAGATGTTGGGGCCAACTTCACAAACTTGTTCCTTATGGTTGTGTTGAAGGGTATGTCCTCAAGTCACACCCTTTTGTGGTCTTTCAGAGTATCCTGATATATTTCTTACAACATACCAATTTCTCTAAACTTTTCGATGCCTTCTTTTACAGTGTACCAAGGTAGGTCAGGTAACTCAAATTGATCTAATCTAGGCCATCTGGAAGCCCATGCTTCAGAGAACCAACCAAATAAGCAATCCGATTGTCTCTTAACTTCTCTTGCTGATACATTGAAGGAAGAATCTGCTTAGAGGCCTCATATCAAGAAACTCAGACTGCTCTAATGTTACATTCCTTGCACCAATATTTCACACCCTAAATAACCACACCCACTCCCAGGGATATTCCAAAGGCTTCTGCTTGTACATATTAGAAAATCAGATTGTTATGAGTATAGCTCACTTCTTCCCGAGTCATCATCTGAACCTCACTTTTAAGAACTTTCTGAGACCTACAGATTTACAGGTCTACAGGAAATATTGTATAGTGAGGGGGTTTCCTGGGGCCTCTCATAAATATCTTTAAAGGCATCCTCCCTGGGAAATGTTACAGATGCAGCCCCACCTGGCATTTGAACTTGAACAGTTTGGTTAATCTGCTCAGGTGTGGGTTGTTTTACTGATGATTGATTAATACCCCCCAGGTGAGAAGGGTGGATCTATTGAATGGGGTGGCTCAATTGGCTCTAGGGTCTTAATATCCTTCTTTTCGTTATCATCAGCCCATATGTGCCCATCCTATGTTTCAGAATCACAGTTGTTCTGATTAATGCCCTTATTTTAATATCAAACACTGCTCTAGATGTGCAATTCAGCTGACACCATAATGCAGCTACTCATATGATGAAACTCTGGATTTGGTTTTCAGAAATGTCAGCTGTATTAATAGAGGAGAGAAGACTCTCCTTTTCTAGCACATGCAGAAGCTTTTAGGTCTGTTTGTTATTTGGCGTTTGTGGTGTGCTTCTGAGTATTGAAACTTATTTCTTTCCTTGATCACATTTTCTTTCTTTTTTGGATTAAAGACATTTAAAATTTTTATTAAATTTTTAAATAAATCATTCTATTGGGGGCTCATACAACTCCCATCATGATCATACATACATCAGTTGTATTCAGGCCACATTTGCACAAGTGTTGTAATCATTCTCAAAACATCCTCCCTCCACTTAGGCCCCCAGTACCAGCTCCCCGCATTTCGCCTCCCTCCCCCCTTGCCCTCCCTCATGAACCCTTAATAATTTACAAATTGCTATTACTTTTTAAATATTGCACACTATCTGATGTGTCCCTTCAGTCTCTTCCCCATTGTTCATACCCCAGAGAGAAGGCTACATGCAGATCCCTGAAATTGGTTCCCCCTTTCTGTTCCACCATCCCTCCACCCTCCCAGTATCACCACTCCTACAACTAGCCCTGAGGGATCATATGTCTTAAATTCCCCATGTTTCTGACTCCGGTTTACATCCCCTGATCTAGCTGGATTTGTCTGGTAGAATTGGGATCATGATAGTGGGAGGGAGGAAGCATTTAAGAACCAGAGGAACGTTGTATATTTCATTGTTACTACACTGTACCTTTACTGGCTCATCTCCTTGCTGCAACCACTCTGTGAGAGGATGTCACTTCACTTATTGATGGGCTTTGTGTCCCCAGTATGCACTCCCTTGATCACATTTTCTATAAGGAGGATCAGACATCCAGCTTCCCTGTACTTTTCATCCTGACAAAATTTCTGGAAAATATCAAACATACAATCAGTCCGAGTCTCTCCTCTCACCAGCACTGCATCTATTGGGGGTGATACTGTGGATACTTTGCTACTTCACAACATGGAAGAATACCACCCCCTTTAGTAATAGTGGAATAATTATCCATGCCTTTAAGAGTAGAGGTAGCATTATCAGTGCTGCTAAGCCTAATCAGACTGGAGAGCCAATTTGAGAAGCCCATATTTATGATCTTGTTTCTCTAGAACAACTCCTAGTACCAATTATGTTAGACAGGGTACTCTAGAGAAACAAAACCAGGACTTATGATATATATACATATATATATATATAGGTATAGATATATTGATAGATATATACAGCACTAACGAATATAACAGCTAGTTAATCTGCACAGCAGTACAGAAGGCTCAGTTCAATTCACTCCTGTGAAACAGTGAATATACTGGAAGTGCTTCAACTCAAGAGGGCTGCTGTGTCCAAGGTCAAGGAAGCAGACAGCTGAGTTTTCCCTCTAGTAAGGCAGGCAAACTGGCTACAGGCAGGCAAACTGGCTACAGGCAGCAAAGAGCAGGGCAGGTCGGCAATAGTAAGCAAGAAAACAGTTCTTTGCTCAAGCAATGTCGACACCAGCAGTGTGGTGAAGACACCAGCAGTGTGGTGAAGAAGGTCTCAAAGGAATCTCAAACTCTGGCAACATGATCCATGGGTTGGCAGTTCCATAGGTGGTGTAGCTCTCAAGGTGAGGAAGAGAACTAGTAGATGTACACTGGCCCAATCACCAGAGAGCAAGAGCAAGAGTTGAGGCTTGCTGAGTCATTTATCTCTTTGCATTCTAATCAAACTGTGCATTCTAATTAAACCTTATTAATCCCATATTTTTTCTGATTGGCCAGGTTGGCCAATAAATATACCTATCACAATTAATTCTGTTTAATTCTCTCTCTTCTTCTACCCCACTTTCTCCATTAACCCATCTCTTTTACATTGTTTCCATTTCACCACTGTAGGTTTTCCAATACCATTGGATCTCTAACATGCCACTAGACAGAGCCAACTACTTCTACATTACCTAGCACCTCACATACCTTTATGCTGAGGAAATACCAGTCAACCACAGTAAACAAGAAATAAAAAAAACAAAAACAAACACAAATAATAATAAATCACTCAAAATCAATGGACCAAGTACGTTGAACAAATGGGTCTGGAACTATCAGAAACAGAATTGGGAAGAACAATGTTTACGTTCATTCAAGAGATGTGCAGAACACTCATGATAACAACTGCAGAATTAAAAAAAAACCAACTAAAATTCGGGGCTGAGCCCCAGTGGCTTAGTGGTTGTGCACGGGACTGCGGCCCAGTGGGATGGAGGTCCAATTCCAGCTCCACGGAGCAAAGGCTGGGCCTCCTACTCCCACTACCAGAGGGCAGTGATGCCTAAATAAAAAATATATATATTAAAAAATAAAATTCTTAAAAGGAATCCCAGAAGACAAACAATGTGATAACAGAATTGGACAGTATAGTAAAACACCTGAGAAATAGAATGGTAGAAAAGGAAAATCAAATTAGTGAACTACATCACAATGTCTCTAACTCCAATTGATTAGACAGATGCACAATAACAAAAGTGATGCAATCAGAAGAAAGCCTGTGAACTATGTGAGGGATAACAAGGGAAACAATCTACATACTCATTTGGATCCTGGGACAAGAATGAACAACAAAATCTAAAAAGAAAGTAGCATGTGAGATCATGGGATAAGATGTCCCCAACTTCAAAAAGGAGATGAAAATAACTATGCAAGAAGCAAAGAGAACCCCAAATAAGCATATCCTAAAAGAAAAGCATCATTATCTTAGTCAAACTCTTAGTCAAACTCTGTAATTAGAAAGAGAGACAGAAAGAAAGTAAGAGAGAGAGATTCCTGAGGATGACTAAAGAAAAACAATAATCATATACAAAGGAAACTGGTAAGTATAAACTCAAACGTTCATCAGAAGCTATGCAAGCAAGAAGACAATGGAGTGAAATAAAAAAAAATTCTGGAATTCAAAAACTGCCAACAAAGACTCATATTCAGCAAAATTATTTCTCAGGGTATAATTTATACTGTTCAATGCAAACATAAAAATGAGGAGAAATTAAAAATCAATACATCAACAAAACCCTCTCAAGAACTAGAGCATAGGCAATACCACAAACACTTAAATGACAGAAGAAAAACAGTCATTAGGGCAGAAAACAGAAAAAAATAGTAGAAAAAAGTCAATAAGAAAAGAAATTGGCTTATAAAAGAATAAACAAAATGACAAACCACTGGAAGAATTAACAAAGAAAGAAAGAAGATGCAAATATCTAGAATTACAGATGAAAAGGGTAATATCACAACAGTCCCGAACAAAATAAAGAGAACAAGATATTATTATAAAAAAATGTACTACCCAAACTTGGATAATCTAGAAGAAAAAAACACATAAATAAAATAAGCCGTAGACCCACATTAACCCAAACAGATGTAGAAAAACTCAACAGAACCTTGACAAAAGGAGAAACAGAGAAAACCATCAAGAAAATTCCAACCAAGAAAAGCCTGGGCCCAGATGACGTCACAAGAGAATTCTACTAAGTATTCAGGGCAGAGCTGTCACCAGTTCTACACACACTATTTCAAAATAAAGAAAGAAGGACAGATTGAGCCCTGGTGACATCAGTGGTTGAGTGCGGGATTGTGGCCACTGGCTTGGAGGTTCAAATCCAGCGGCGGCTCTCTGGATTAGGGCTGGGTAGCACCCACAACCAAAGAGGCAATGATGCCCCCCAAAAAAATAACAAAAAAGAAAGAAAGAAAGAAGGACAGCAAATTACCAAACTCATTTTATGCATACTGCATATCCCTGATACCCAAACCAGACAAAAACTATAAAGACAGAAAATTACAGACTGATATTCTTCATGAGCATAGATTCAAAAAAATCTCAACAAAGTTTTGGTCAACAGAAACCAACAAGTTATAAAAAGTCATCTTGATCAAGTGGGATCCACACAGGTGACACAACAATGGTTCAATATTCATAAATACATCAATGCAATCCACCACATAAACAAAACAAAGTATAAGAGCCACATAACCATATCAAGACATTTGTCAATATCTAATTCCCACTTCTAATAAAAGCAACAAAATAGGAACAGTTGGGACATTTCTCAACATAATAAAGGCTCTATACAAAAGTGCAATGACTAATGTCTTGCTCCATGGGGTAGAAAACTGAAAACATTTCCCTTAAATATGGGAACTAGTGTGTTCCTTATCACTTCTCTTATTCAGCTTACTGTTGGAAGTCTTAGAACCATTAGTCAACAAAAAGAAATCAAAGGAACAGTATTGGACAAGAAGTGGTGAAGCTATAACTATTTATAGATGATATGACTTTTTATAGAAAAAACTCCAAGTGCACCACAAAAAGATTATGGAAACCATTTCAGGGATTTGATAAAGTTGCAAGATACAATATGAACAGAAAACTATTGAACTTCTATATTCCAGCTAAAACAGCTTCAAAAATGGCATCAAGGAAACAATAAATTTACAATAGCTACACAAAAGGTGAAATACCTAGGAATAAGCGTAACAAAAGAAACAAAACCAGTTATAAAGAAAACTGCAGAACATTAGTAGAAGAAACCAAAGAGACCTACAACATATAAGAATAGCCAGTGTAAAAAAAAAAAGAAAAAAAAAGAATAGCCAGTGTTCATACACAAGTAGATTTTATATTCTGAAATTGTCATACTGCCTAATGTGCTTTTACAAATGCAAAATAACTCAAATCCAAATTCCAATTTCATTCTTCAAAGAAATAAAAAAATATAGTTACTAACTTCATATGGAGAGTGAGGAGACCCAAGACAAACAAAGAACGTCTCAAAAGCAAACAAACAAATTAGTAGGTCTTTCACTATCCAACCTCAAAATCTGTTACCCAGTCACAATAGTGAAAACAGCCTGGTACTGGTGCAATGTTAAACCAATGAATCATGTTATTGAACTCAAAAATAAAAGCATCCACCTACATGCAACTGATTTTCAATAAAGTATTAAGAAACATTAAATGGGAAATGACACCCTCTTTAACAATTGGTGCTGTAAAAATAGGATCTCCATCTGCAGAAGAATGAAACAGGATCTACACCTCATTCTATGCACATAAATGAACTTAAGATGGGTTAAAGGCCTAAATGCAAACCCCAAAGCTTTTTGGATCATCCATGAGAAAATTGAGGCAAATGTAAGGGCCATGTTGCAGGGCATACACAAACAACCAAATATAATCAAGGAAAGACCCACAATGAAAGAAAAAAATGTAAGCTTGAACTCTAATACAAATAAGAAATTTATGCATTTCAAAAGTCTTCCTCAAAATATGAATGCTGCAGCAAAGTGTAGTTAAGAAATCATACCATGCTTGGATATCAGAAGAATAGGGTCTTGAGTCTTAAAGGCTTGTTTTAAAACAAGCATTCATCTAAGTGAGGCATCAGCTAAGTCCACAAAGGAAAAGCACACCACCCTGTATTATCCAAGGATTGTAATTAATAAAGCCCAAATATGAAAGACAGAATGGTATTAGAGCTTAAATTGTGAGCACCCAGATTCCAGAAGGATGTACCCCTGGTGTATAGTGGTTAGTGTTGGGTTGCAATCCATGTGATCAACAGTTTGAAAACATCAGCATGTCCGCAGGAAAAAGATTGGGTTTTCTACTCATGTATATTGTTACAGTCTCAGAAACCCACAGAGGTCGCTGTGAGTCAACATTGACATGATGGCAATGAGTTGGGTCTGATACATAACTGCGGAATCACAGATTCCATTTGCAGGGTCCCTACACAGATTAAACCCCTCTGAAACACCTTTGATCATAGTTGAAAGATGTGAAAAGCCTAGCTATTAAGACAAAAAACATTTTAAGATTGATTATAATAGATGTATTTAAGTTAACACATAATGCCTCATGATGTGATCTTTCATTTGACCCATTGTAAAGTTGAAGCAGTTTTTCATATTTTCTGCTTTCCTTTTTAAGACTTTTCTGCTTTGTTTAGATATTATCATGTGTTTTTTCACTTGCTATTTGTGTTTTATATGATTTTCTTTGTATGAAATCCAGAAGACGTAGCACTGTAGAGGCAGTGACTGGATTTATAAGTGCTAAGAGGCATTGCAAGGAAGATTGGGGAAACAATGAGGATTAGAGGAAAATAATCTGAAATCTATTGTGATGATGCTTACACAAATTTTAGTATGACTGAATGATTAAATTGTATGTTAGGCGATATATATTCCAATAAAACTAGATAGATAGTTCAATAGATAGATGGATAAATGTAGTGTGTGTGTGTGTGTGTGTGTGTGTGTGTGTGTGTGCAGGCATGCACTTCTCACTGTTACACAAACACACAATCCCTGATGTCAGAAGTTCCTAGTTCTATAACTTACATTGGAACATTTTATGAAATGTCCTATACTATCTAACCACTAGCTGCATTTCCAACTTGATTTTGCTCTCTTTTCTAGAAAACAGTTCCTACATCTCTAAAAAGCACTTGCTTTTTCCTTTGTGACACTCTCTTCCCTTTTGCCTAATTTGCTACTATTTTTCCTTCAATGGGTTACTTAACTTTTAAATTTATTAGCTATATGATATCTCTCTTTATGTCTGTTTTTAGATATGAGCTTTAAACCTAGCAAAGAGGATTTGTGGCTTTCCTCAACATTTTTTAGGCTTAGAAAACACTGTTGATATTAAATTAAGAACACAACTGACACTAAAGATTTGCTTGATGGATGAATGTACAAATGGAGCCATGGATGTTTTAGTGTTATTAATAGTTAACTTTTATCGAAGCTGCCATGACCTAAGTCATATTAAATGGCTAAGAATTTCATGAAACAAAAATATAAAACTCACTGCTATTGAGTAGATTCCAACTCACAGCAATGCTGTAGAACAGAGTAGAACTGTCTCAGTGGGTTTCCAAGGCTGTAAATGATGAAGTATAAAGCTTCTTCAGAGTTGCTGGTATGCACTAGCTGCTATCCAGTTCCAAAATAACCATGCCAAACTCACTCCTATCAAGTAAATACTGATTCATAGTGACACTCAATGGGTTTCTGGAGTTTAAGGGAGTAGAAATCCAAGTCTTTTTTCTTCAGACCTGCTGGTGCTTTGGAACTACTGACGATGTGATTAAAGCCTAATGCATAAACACTACACCACTGGGTCTTACTATGTGACAGACCACCTCTCTAGGGCTCATCACAACTTTACAAGATAGGTACTATAACCATCCTATTTGTTAAGATGAAACCAAGATTCAGGGAAATAAAATCCAAAATAATATAATTAGTAGGCCATAGAAGCAACACAAAACCCCAGTGATATAGAAGGTGACTTTCAATAACTATATTACACTACCTCTAACAATTGAATGTGATATTTTTAAATTATGTAATTCCAGAGTCACCATTAAAAACAGAATTGAATTCTAATGATAGAGTATCAGACACTGTCACAGGTTAGTGTATCTATCAGAGTAATGACAGAAAACAGTTGATAGTCTCAAATAATTTGAGTACAGTTTAGTAGTGGGTTTATTTACATAGTGATTAGCATGGAATGTAACAAAGCACTAAAGTATAGTTCAGGATCCTGGGATTGGTTAAGAAGGAGCTGGAGCTGAGAGAGTATCCCCAGATCTGAAAATGGAAAGGAAGTGATTGGTTCATGGAAATGAAAAGGCGCAAAATCTGTGTGGGGAAAGCCTGCAGACAGAAGCTATGGCTATTAACCAAAGTGCCCAGTAAATCAATGTTGTGTCTACCAGAAAAAGTCCAAAGAGTAACATGACACTCTCATTCTCTTCCTGCCTCATTTCTCATTTCCCACTTGTGTTAGTCCGGGTAGACTAGAGAAACAATATTCATGGACACTCTTATGCCTATAAGGGAAATGTTTATACATGAGAGCAACATCCCAGTCCAGTCCAGTTCAAGGTCATAAGTCCGATATTAGCGTATATGTCTGATGCCAATCCATACGTCCTCTTCAGACTCATGAAGCACATGCAATGATACCAAGACAATTACAGGCCAATGGGTGCAGAGTCTTGTGTATCCAGTGGTAATAGAAGCATCTAGCACTGACAGGGACCTCTCTGTGGTTTCTTGAGCATCTCAACACTACCAAGTGTCTCTATATGCTTTTCTGGCTTCAAAGGTCTGGTTCCATCAGAGTAAGCCCATGTGGCTTCTCCTCTGGGATGTCTCACAGGGAGTCAGTCTTGTGACTTGTCAGTGGAGCATCTCCAAGGGACGGAGTCATATGTCTATCCACCTCCAAGGGGAAAATACAGCCAGATTTCCCAGAATGCCCAGGAGAAAGCCATGCCCACACAGAGGTATCATTAAATATCACCAGATTGACAGGCTAGACTTCACTTCTACATTCCCAATCATGAAATTGACAACAGAGTACATGACTGCCACACTACCAAGGCTCTATATTAGTCAAAGTCAATCCAAAGCCAGAGGACAAAGAAGCACTTTTCATATAATTTATACAGAGCAGTGTCTTGGGTCTCAAGACAAAGAGGACAACTGGAAGATATTCAGCACAGATGGTAATGAAGACTGTTTGTTTATTTTCAATTTTTAAGACACTGGTAAAGCCACATCACTCTTTACTCTGTGTAAGGTCAACTCAGTAGTCCCAATAAGGAGAGAAACAGACAGACAGATATCATACCTTGGTTTTTAATGTAATTGCTCTAGTGAGTCATGCATTGACCTTCTAACTTGAAAGCCAGAAGGCTGAATTCACCAGTCACTTCTTGGAAGAAAAATGATACTGTCTACTTCCATAAATATTTCATCTCACAAAAATGAAGAGACAATTCTATTTTGTTCTATAAGATTCCTTTGAGTCAGAGTACAGTCTACGGTAGTGGGGCTGGCTTGGTTTTTATATCACAAGACATACCTCTCTTAAGCACAATACTTTTTAAGTTCATTCAAACTTAACTCATACAGCTCTTATTTGAATTCTTGGAAGATGTGTGAAGCCTTGAGCTTCTTATAAGAGAAATGTTATTGACATTCAAGACATTAGGTTAGATTCATTATCATGTTGCCTCTGGCTTCCAATATGAGTTCTGATCCAAGGTGCTTTGAAAATAAATAGGTTAGTCCCCTATATATGTATTTGATATGTTGCAAAATAGCTCTCATAATTGATAACATTCACTTTCTGTAGTGTTAGAACACAGAGGAAGTTTCGTCTTCAAACTAGTTGTCATCACAAAAACTCTTGCTTAATTGGTGAATATAAATTGAAACTCTTTTAGTATAGGTTAAATTGGCTTATGCTTTTTGATGCTCTCTTACATCACTCTGTGTTATTGATGCCAATTCTGCCATCTGGATAATGAAATAAGATATTATCTGATATTAAAAGTTACACAGCCTAAACATCCAATATTTAAATGACTATTTGCTCTAGATTGTCACATGCTGAGTTATTCATATTCCATCTTGATTAGTCCTCTGTTTTCCCTACCAAATTCCATACTGTATAAATTAATTATTCCAATAATCATATAAATAAGGATTACTAATACTATCTGTAAAGCAGAAGATTTTTGAAGTGCTAGCAAAGAAAAGAGGTAAGGCAAATAAGTAATGTAAGCTACTGTATAGAAAATTAGAGGAAATTGAATATAACAAGATATTTTTCCAAATGAGAATACTTTTTGCTGAGCCCCAGTGGCGCAGTGGTTGTGTGCAGGACTACGTCCTACAGGGTTGGTGGATCAAATCAAGCAGCAGCTCTCCAGGAGCAAACTGGGCTTCCTACTCCCATCAGGGCAGTGATTCAGAAAAGAAAAAAAGAGATATAATACTTTGGGGGAAAAGAACTGAAAATGCAAAATTTCCCAATTAATTCTGAGTTACGAAGTGCTGAAAAACTAAAATATCTGAATTTGTTTCCTCGCTCAGTGCCTACAGTCTTCATATTCATGATTTTGTCTAGTACGCAATAATTTGAAGACAAACAAGATACTAAATATTACTGTGGTTAAGATAATCATTTTGGAATAATACACTGTAAGAGTTCTGGAATTTGCTATCTATTAGAACTATACATATAGAAGTTGTAGAATTGGAGAATGCTTTGCTATTTATATTTTTGCCACAATCAGAAAAATTAATTACATGAATAACAGTGAGTACAAGGAAGAGAAATATATTCTTGGATTGAATGTGGTGATAATTGTACAACTCTTCTTGATATGATTGCATTATTGAGTTGTATGATGTGTGGATGTTGTGCTGCTAGAACTGTTTTTTGGGGGGGCATCACTGCCCTCTGGTGGTCATGGGAGCTACCCAGCGCTTCTCCTGCGAGCTGCCGCTGGATTTGAACTGCCAAGCCCATGCAGTCCTGCACTCAACCACTTATGCCACTGGGGCTCAGCCCACTAGAACTGTTTTTAAAAAGAGAAAAATAAACATATACCTATAAGAAAACAAAATAAGATACATCAGTATCTTCTATGTCCCCATTGCCCAATACCTAAGTAGCTAAATTAAAATTCTGTGGTATGTAAAAGCAAGTAAAAAACAAAAAGGAAACAATAAACTAATCATTACTTATTGATTGTTCCAGTGACTTTATGCTAGTGTGCATAATTTGAGAAATGAGGTATATACAGATATATACATATCTGTACATTGAATTATGCAGAAAAGTATTTGCAGATCAGATATTCTGAGTTTAGGTGACATCAGAGGTCTCTACATCATGAGAGATCATAAATTTCTAATTAGAGAATATGTTTCTGTACCTGTAAATTAAAAAACCAAAATAAATCCATTGTCATTGACTGTGATTCACAAGGACCCTGTAGGATACAGTAGAGCTGTTTCTTGAGGTTTCTAATACTTTAGATATTTATATGAACACACAGCCTTATCTTTCTCCAATGGAACAAATAGGTGTTCTAATCACTGACCTTGTGGTTAGCGGTTCAATGCATAACCCACTACATTCCCAGGACTACTTGTATTGATTTCCAAGTCAAACCAATAAAATCCACTGCCATCATGTTGATTCCAACTCATAGTAACACTGTATACAGTATCCAAGGCTGTGAATCCTTATGGTATCAGACAGACTTATCTTTCTCTTGAGGATCATTTGTTGGGTTTGAACTGCCAACTCTGAGGTTAGCAGTGTCATGCTTACTGGATAGCATCTCCAGGGCTCCTGTGTGGACCATTTTGAAGTTCATAGGTATCAAGTCCATTCAGACACATAGTGACATAGGAAAAGTGTTGCCAAGGGTTCCTGAGACTATAACTCTTTATAGAAGTAGAGAGCCTCAACTTTCTCCCACTGAGTGATTCATGGTTTCAAACTACCAACCTTGTTGTTAGCATCCCACCATGTAATCACTACTCCACCGGTGCTTCTTGTGGGTCACTAATTGAATATTAATCACTCTGTTTTTATCCTTTCTTTCTTCTTATTTAGTAAAGAATGAACCACTTAAAAATTACAGGTTGGAAAATTGTTTTCTCAAATCATCGAGCAATATAATAACTAAGAATCAGATATTTAATGATTTAGAGGCAGAACATAGCTCTTCTTGTATTCCATTTGACTTTATCTCTTAAATGAAACAAAACTAAATACCTATTAGAGGCTACCATAGCTATGTGAATACAAGTTACTCCACTTTTTGATTTCTAGCCTTATGATAGGGTAAAAGTGTTTAAAAATAAAAATGTATATTTATTTCCTTTACACAAAACACCTTGGAACATGTTATTATCATAACATGTAAGAAGGATTTAATACGATGGTGTCACAGAGATGTGCAATGGAATACTGAAATGCTTTGTGGCACTCTAATGTTCTTTTTCAGTCACATTAAACCATTTGGAGCTAAATCTTAACACTTGCTGTCATTAAGAAAAATGTGCCGCTTTCTCCTCCATTTAAGAATCACAGTACCCAATGAATGGTTATTGATCTGAGATAACTTAAAGGGTAAATTTCAGGAATTGAAATTTGGATTAGTTTCTTTTTATTGGACTTTAACATTTCCCAAAACAGAGGTCACAGTGATAGCATTGATCCATTGTAAAGCAGATGATACTTTGGTGATCTTGTTTGGTCCACTGCACCAATGAATCTCATTGTACCTTGTGCATATAGAAACTGTCTGAGGGCAGTGGTGATATTAGTCACTCCCAATTCCTCTCTGGCATTTTCTCTCAAGCTCGTAAAGCATATTGATATTAAGCCAAGAATTTCTCCCTGCTCAGATATGTATCTATTTGTATATTGTGTCAGAGCTAGCTTCTTGGGACTGCTGTTTTTCATGGCAGGGAAGTGTGCAAAGACCCTTTAATTCAGCCCACACTTACTTCCTCAAGACTGTGGCCACCTCATCACTCTTTTTGGCTGTTCTCTCACAAGCACCTAGTCCTCTACATTCACCACACTTACTTATGGATATCGCTGGGTATTTTTTCCCTCCATCTCACTGCTGGTTTGCTGGAAGGTAGCGTGGTGTCGTTAATTTATGAGTGCATTACCGTGTAACTGCTCTAAGTCTAATGTCTTAACTATTCAGTAAAATAGGGTTCTCAGATAAGTTTTCTAATGAACTAATAGTTTCCTAATTCTAAATGGTACATGCTGTTTCCATCTGTGTTGAAGAAACACTTTTGCTGTTTACAAACATGTGATTTATTGTGAATTATTACACAAAGATAATAACTTGCCTAAAATGGTAAATTTTACCATTAACAAAACTTAAGCATGCTAACAAATTTTTTAGATTAGCATTCTTGGAAATGCCTGTATTTAAAGTAGGCCAGTGTTTCCCAGAACCAATAAATGAAAAGTTGATCCTTATACTAAATGCTACATAAGTTCAGATATTTATAAAATACTCTGTATGGATACTTAGATATCATAAAAAGAGGTAGTAATGCTCATATATTTACCCATCGATATCAAGGTTGAATTCATGATTTTTCTGTTCTTTTTTGCTGATATTTCATATCTTGCCTTATATTTCACAAAGAATATTCTCATTAAGGGCTTAACCAAATGAAATTTTCTAATAAAAATAAATAACTCTTTTTGATTTCACAATAGACGTATAGATTACTTAAGTTGAATGACTTGTTTTTATAACAATTAAAAATGCTTCATATGAATTTAATGAAAAGCAAATATTCTAATTTCACATTGAAAACAGCGTGGTATCAGAAGACCATCGTGGTATTAGAAAGTATCAGGGTTTATAGTGCAATGCTTATAAATATTTAGCATGCATCAGAATTACAAAAAGGGTTTGCTAAAACAAATCATTGGGAATCACTCAAAATATTTGTAATGCAGTAAATCTGGGTTGGACTCTGAGAATTTACATTTCTAAGATGGTTTCATGATGATATTTGTGCTGTTGAAACAAGGATCATATTCGGGAACCACTGGAATATCATATAGAAAAAAGAACCAGAAATTATGGAATTGGATTTTAAAACTATCCCAGTCCCTGAACAGATAAATTAGCAGATGGGTGTCCTTAGGCAAATCATTTGCTCTCCTTACAAATCTCATGACAATAATGAACAGTTATTGAATCCTAATTTACCAAATAAAAGGATACCAAGCCATTGACATTCATTCATCTGGCAAATATTTGAACATCTTCAATGAGCTAACCCATAATTTTGATGCATGTTGATATAAAAGAAGTTCTCTTCCTCAGCGAGCACATATACTAGTAGAAGATCCTAAAATGAAAAAAATCAAACAGCAACAATTGCTGTAAAGAAAATTCAAGTCATTTGAAGAAATTAAGAGTGCTAGTGAAGAAACAAAGTATTAAAATTTTAGCAGTTTATTTGATCATCAAAACCATCTTTCTATGACACAGATATATGCAATTCCATGTTGTCATTGATGAAACTGAGTAGTTAAAACTACTGCCCAGAAATTAAAAAACTAGCAAATAGTAAAATAAAAAATTGAACACAGATGTTGCTCCAAAGACTATTCTTAAAACTAATATATGGCATCATCTTTCATTTGAAGTATTTAGTATAGCATTTAGATACAGTAACTGTCTGAGAAGAGTCATATAATTAACATAGTTATTATTGCATTTATGATTGATTTTATCATCGCATAATAGCCCTGATTTACAAATGAGAAATAAAGAATCTCAACTGATTTCCAACAAAACAACTACCATGAGTCGATTGTAAATCATGTTGACACGATGTAAGTTTTCTGAAGTTATAAATCCTATGGGAGCAGATCACCTCAACTCTCTCTTATGGAGCCTCTGGTGGAATTCACTGAAGACCTTGAGATTAGCAGTTCAATATTTCTCAACAGTGTCACCAGAACTACAAACTTCACCTAATTCACAAATAACAGACGCTGGCCTGATTAACTACTAAATGCATATTTTTGTACTACATTAATTGAGAATAGTATAATTACAAAGGAAAGCCCCATCTAATGCTTGTGAATGAGCTTTAATAAAGAAACAAACATAGTATAGCATATGTATTTAAACTGTTTGTATAGTGATTGCAATTTCCTTTTTAATTAATAATAGCCATTATCATGAATATATAGGAAGTCATAATGGACCAAAGAAACAAACACTCCTTATGTAACTAAAAAATCCAATAAAGTGTTCATATCAGCCTCTTAACCTCACTCAATGATAAAGAGTATTTTGGAGAAGCATTACTTTAATCAAAGTATTTCATTGTTGAACATCACGAGGGAAGCTAGCCTATAGAAACACATACACTTGCATATTTTTCTAGTCATTCCTAAGTGAACTTCCAACCTATTGGTTAACTGGCCAACTGCTCCCAACAGGGCTCCAATAGTGTCTTTGAGGAAATATAACCATGTGAAATGTTGATGAGCAGAGAGTAGTTGCAGTAGCAAACTGAATTTCAAATCTTATACACATTTGACTGTACCATCTGATGATTTTCCAGTAGATTCTACTTGTTATTCCTAATTATGCAATTATAATTTATAATAAGGATGCTATATGAAAATAGGAGAGTCTTTTGAAAAGAAATGAAAATTTGAAAAGAAATCTCTAATATTAATATTCTCAAAAAATGCATTCCCTCCAAGCAAAGCAATGTAAAGTTTGAACTTAAAAAATACTATTCTCTATTCTCTCTCATCTTGATTATAATTTAAGCTTTCATCAGTAAATCACCAGGCATGCTATTTCAAATCAAAAGAAAATGCCAGAAATTCATCCTAAAAGTAAAGTCTATGCATTCAAAAGTAATTTGGCTTTTCATTTAATCAATAAAATCTTTAGCATTTTCAACAACTCTGTTCTAAATCTTTCTGTGTTCCCAAATTCAGACATTGAATATTTCACCAGTTTACATTTTTTCCTGTTTAGAGATTTATTGGGCCAAATATTTGACAAAGATAGTGTCTGTAAGTGCTTATATGCAGGTGTGCATGGCTGGGTTTGGCATCCAGCAGTGGCCATTGGTGCCAAACTCAAGTCCATTGTACTCATATTGCTGCAGGCACAACAGATGTAAGTGCAACTTGTTATGGAAATTGTTCTGATTTTCTATAAATCGAGTTTGGGCTTCAAAAACAGTCTCCAATTGTGGAACCAAGCCAATTTGGAAAGTCATTGCTAGTAAAA
Organism: Nesogale talazaci; assembly: GCA_004026705.1. Lineage (NCBI taxonomy): Eukaryota > Metazoa > Chordata > Mammalia > Afrosoricida > Tenrecidae > Nesogale > Nesogale talazaci. The sequence continues at coordinate 56,436 of PVJH01006010.1, read as the reverse complement.
TACATAGAATTTCAAAGTATGATCCTTACCATAATATAGTGGTTAGTATATGATTAGTCATTTAGTTCAACTCATATTTCAGAATGTTTGCAGAAAATTAGCATCAAACAGTAAGGCTATACAATTACTCTTGCTTTCTTAATTAGCAAGTGACCACATGTTGGTTTTTAAGAAATGAGCTTGGTCTCATAAACTGCTAATCTGTACTTTGATAAAAGTATTATGGCAGGATTTAGGGAAAATGGCTATTATTATGATCTACCCTCCTTCACTTGATAGGGAACTTCCAGAAACAGGGCTTTAAAAAGTAGTACCAGGGGATAATCAAAGACAATATTAATTGAAGATTGTTTTGCTCCAGAGGGATGATCTCCACCATCGGTTAGCAAGGTTTTCAAAGGGAGCCAAAGGTAGATGAACAGCAAACAAACAGCAACAAACACACAAGCATAAATCCAGGAATGGATTTTGGGCTCACACTAAATCCTATTTTCAACTTAAAAACAAGTAGTTCTTGCAGCATGGCCCTGCTCCACACTCACCCACAGAAAGGGAACACAGAAGCTATGAGTGCTACAGCAAAATGTGGTGAAGAAATTCAATGGTAAATTTGTTTTATCAGATAAAATAGTGTCTGAGGTCTTAAAGGCTTGGTTCTAAACAAGCAGTCATGTAAGTCCACATGGACGAAGCACACCATCATCAGTCACTGAAAGATTGTAAATCATATAAACTGAAGTCTTAGGAGGGATTAGGATCAGAGGCTAAATTGTGAAAATTCTGTTTGGAAAAGCCTATGGATGACAGTGGGAGCACAAGATACACTTGTGGGAACGTTATACGAAATGAGTGTCCTGTGATCTACCTCTCTCTGTAATTGAGAGTTGGGAGGAAAGTAGTTACTAAACAGAGTGCATTGGAGGAGTGAGTACAGAAGATGAACTGACTTCAATAGTTATACTTTGTCAGTCCCCATTCGCCATGCACACTGGACCTGAACTGGTTTTCTTCATTTTCTGTAATTTCCTTTTGTTCTTTGTTTGTTTCTATTAGGATTCATTTCATATGTGTTATGTCATTGGGGGAAACCATTTTGAAGTTGTGCTATGTTTTTCAGTATAGGGAACCTGAATTGATGAACCTATAGGGGCAGCAAGTAGAATAAGGGTTTCGGTTTGGGGGATACAGTGATGGTGGTGGTGGTGGGTGGGTGGTAAAAGGGAAATGATGTGAGTCCAGAAAAGAAAAGAATGTTTGGAAACTGATTCTGGTGGCAGTGTGCAATACTGCTTAATATTATTGAAATGTGGAATAATATGATATGAATTAATTCCCAATTAATAATAAACTTTTAAAAGAAATTTATTTTAGATTACATTGGTTTCTTTGTGTATATCACTGATGTTTTTATTAATTTTTGGCAAGAGTTCATTGAAGGTTTTTGTACCAATATAGCTTTTCTGATACTTATTAAGTTTCTGATGTAGAGTTGGGATTGAAGAGCTTCTCATGGTAAAGCAATGTCTATATTTCAAATACTTAAGAAATTAAGTTATAATCATGTTTAAATTATCAATTAAGAAGTTATTTGGTAGTACTCTAAATAATTTTTATGTTGTATCATTATTAAGGCATATAATCTACTAAAATCTCAGTCCAAAACTAGAAATCCTGTATTGAATGCAAAGAAGTTAACTTTTTATTGAAGACGCATGAACTTAAGTGAACTTGCAAATTTTAAGGCAAGCACTGACTGTAACTGACTATAACTTATTTCAAACCATATTGATTTTTTTTAAATTAGGAAACTTCTACTTGAAATAGTACATTTACTGAATGTTCATACACTGGAAATTTATATTTCTAGAGTTTTACAAGTTGCCTGTGGTATTTTATAATGAAATGCCAACACTAAAACTAACTGTAGAGGTAAAGTGTTGCAATATTATTATAGAACATAAACATTTTAGACAGGGTTGCTGCATCACTGAATAAATTTCAAAGTAGCAAGAGCACAAAACTTGCAGTGCAGTCTATCATATTCACCAATGGCTATTAGACTTTTCCCCATTTACTAATCTATACTAAGAGGGAAAGTAATATGTATTCATTGCAGCTAATTTTAACAACACAAAGATACCAACAGCTATGTTTCTTTCTCATACTCTTTCCATATATTTCTTCTGTTTATTCAAACATAGCAAAGCAATCTCTGATAGCTCACTTCTCAAAGCTACACTACAGGACTTAGTAGAATGACCCCTCATGATTTTTGAAGTAGTAATCTCTATGGAAACAGATTGCTATCCATGGAGCTGGGTGGGTTCAAACAACTGAGCTTGAAGGTCTTTAATAACTATATGACCAGGGTTCCTTATACAAACATAGACATATTCAATCATACTAATAGGATATTTTGTTCAAATCTATTCAAAAATAGAAGTCATAGTGGCACATTGAGGTAATCAATGAACTCCTAACAGAAAGATTGGAGGCTCTAATACTCTTTGAGAGAAAGATAATGCAACTTGTTCCCATAAAAATATAATACCTAAGAGACAGGGGAATATGACTGCTTGATAATAGGCATGAAAAGATCTCCTCAGCAACTGCCAGAGAAATTATACTAGAAGGATACCCTACATTTCTTGGAATCAAGTAATTCAACCAAAAATGTAAGTAATTCAACTCAAAAAGTAGATCCCCAGTTTCTTAAAGTTTGATTGCAGCAATACCTACAGTTAGACAGGAGCTTTTTCTGTGGCCTTCCTTCCGCTCTGGTACAGTCAATATTTCTGGACCCCTGAGGCAATCCAGCCAGCCAAACTTCTTACCCTGTTAGTTTCTGGGGGACAGAAGATTGCAGGGAATGGCTCAATGTAGACATAGTCAATATCCAAGTTTCATTCTTCACCTTCCACTTTCTTTCCCAATGTGTTCTCTGCTGTCCTCTTCCATCACCATGTGAAGTACCTCCTCTGTGCACTATATATTGACACATAATAATACTACCAATGGAGAAGAAATTCCATCCACATGGTGGTCTTATTTTTTTCTATAATTTATTTTCTTCATTTTTGTACTTTTGTTTTGTTGTAATATTTTTTTCTTTCTAATTCTATCCCGCTTCCTCTTCTGGTGTCCTCTTTTGGATAGACTGACCTCCTGAGAATACACAATACGCCCAGCAAAAACAAGCAAGTGTTTTGCTTCTGGCACACACACCCTCAGTGCACAGACACACCTACAATCACACTGGCATAGGAACCAATCTTTAGCACCCACACCCAAGTGATCCATGAGTATTTTTTACTCTTTTGTCCCCCTTTTTCCTTGAACATCCACCCATTATCTCTTTCTGGTCTCTCATTTTCCTCAGGAACAATATTTTCATGATATCTATTTTCCATGAAACTCGTTCCATGAAACAAAACAACTATGATTGCTCTTTTTAACTTTTATTTCCCATTATTTTTTACAATGTATTGACCTACCATTACTTTGATTTTATTCTCTCTTCTTCCTCACTTTCCCTACTTACCATATCCCTCTCTTTTTCTCAAATTCACTACCATAGGTTTTCTAATATCTATAAGACCTCTCTCTTGTCTCTAAACACAGACAAGTACCTCTACATGACTTATCAGCTCACAACACCAGTGAGAGATGCCCCGCAGTGTTGATGAACAGTAGTTGACCCCAGTAAAGCGCCAAAATAAAGATAGATAAAACAAATAGCAAAAAATCACTCAGATACAATGGAGTACTCTGAAAAAGATGCACTAGAACTATGAGAAACAGAATTTTTAGCAATATTGCTTATGGCTTTTCAAGAAATGTGGGAAGCACTCATAAGAACAATGGAAGCCATTAAAAATAATATCTTTATACCAAAGGAGTCCCAGAAGATAAATAGTAGGCTAAAAGAAAGGGGAGCTAATAGCATTGCTGATTGCATAAGCCCATCTATGGGATTGAACAACAGAGTTGTATTTGAATGGATATATTAGAATGTATATGACATGTCAATAAAAATAGTATTAAAACAAAACAGTGGAACCAACTCAGCCTTACCAAGCTGCCTACCTCCTTGTAGACTATTAGATTAATGAGTCCAGCAAACTCCACAATAAAAAAGGCCGATTGGTAAAAGATATGAAGAACAGATTGGCAGAAGAGAAAGTGTAATTAGTGATCTCAAAAACAATCACTCTTATGACAACTGACAAGAGAAACAATCAAGAAAGTGGCAAAGGAATCTTTAAAAAGGTCTGAGAATGATTTGGGACATTTTCAAGAGAAGCTAGCTATATCCTATTGGGATCCTGGAATAAGAAGAAACAAGAAAACTCTAGAAGAAACAAGATGAAAAATCATGGAAGAAAATGTCCCCAACATTATAAAGGAAGAGAGAATAACTGTTAAAGAAATTGAGAGAACCCAAATAGGACATATCAAAAAAGAGAAATACCATAACACACAAACTCCAATTTCCAGGAAAAGGAGAAAATTCTGAGGCAGCTGGAGAAAAAAGAAAAGTTAAATGTAAAGGAAAACTGATAAGGATAAGCTCAGAATTCTCAGCAAACCTATACCAGTAAGAAGGCACCGCAGTTACTGCTATAAAATTCTAAGAGAAAGGAAAAGAAAAGAAAAAACAAAAAAAAATACTACCAAGGAAGGATCTTCTATCCGGAAAAATTATCCCTCAATTATGAAGGAGGAATGACGGTATTTCTAGACTAAGGTAAAGTAAAGGGGTTCATAAAAATAAGACCAGCATTACAAAATAACAGTAACCAGATCAATGTGTACAGAGAACCAAAGAAGGCAGCAGACACACCTGAGAACATCAGATTGTTCAATACCACCCTGTAAGAAAAATAAAATTATTAAAGGATAGGGCTGAGGCTTCGGACATGTAACCGCCCTAAAGTATACTCTGGCCTTCTAGCTTGGTAACAGCTCCTCCTTTCCTCCTGGGTGTCTGGCCAGCATGTGGGGGGAAACTGAGGAGAAGAGATGCCTCCTTGGAGGCTTTTGTTTTGAGTAGAAAACAGAACTCTGCGCGCCTCTGTCCAAGGCCCCTGGCCAGGACCTGGGTGCAGATGTGACGCACAGTTTGTAAATTTGCCAAGTGGAATAACAGGTTATATTACCGGGCGTGTTACTATTTTTAGCTGATTTATAAAATCCAAGTTCTAACGTGGGCATGTTGCCACTTTTGTCTAAGAAGCTCAAAAGACTGCCCTCAGCTTTCTCCAGCCGGCCCTGGGATGAACGTGCAAGCTGTTAGCACTAAGTGATGGTTCCCGTGATGCACCAAGAAGGGATGATGTTACCCTGCTCCCTTCTTGTCCAGTGATGTTGAGGGGATCCCGGAGAGGGGTAAGATCTGGGTTGAGTCCTCTGTTCTAAGAGGAACTCCCTTGTAACTCTTATCTTGACTGTTTCTGTCTGTACTTTCGCTTTATATTTTGCTTTTGACTATCATAGAATTGTTTTTATTATATATAAAACACCTACACTTCTAAGCTTTTGGGCTCGTGGACGTTTATTCAGCGGATCGAACGCCTAAAATCACAGTCCATGCATGGCAAAAAAGGAATTAAAATTTCTTTCCTTTACACACCCATAAACCAATACAATGAAAGCAGCACTCAAAATAACACAGAAATAAAACAGAAACAATGACACCAATAAAATCGCCAAAGAAAATGGAAAACACAGAAAAATAACCCACATATAAAAGAAATGATCCTGACTATCAATAGATTAAGTGCATCAATCAAAAGACAGAGATCAGTAAACCACATAAGAAAACAAGACCAAAAATGATCCAGTGGCACAATCGGTTAGCGCGTGGTACATATAAGAAAACAAGACCTATCCATATGTTCCCTGAAAGTGACAAACCTTAAACTCAAACTTAAAACTTAACTAACAAAGAATGTCAAAAAATCTAAGCTAGTTGCAAACATAAGGCATCAAGAGTGGCAATAGTAATCTAATTAAATGAACTTCAAAGCCATAACACAATGAGACAAGAATGGATACTACATAAAGGAAAAGGATGATATTCCAAGAACATATGACTTTATATAAACACTCATAATGGGAGAATATCAAAGTGCATGAAATTCTCCCAGACTTTAAAACAGAAATAATGAGTTTTAAAATAATAGCAGGACAGACCATGGTGACATTAGAAAGCCATTGACTGATGATGGGTAAGGACTGAGTGTGTGTCCTGACAACCTAAGACAGGCGGAGTTCCAGGGAGGATAGTACTTGAAAAAATAAAAAAGGGGGACCTGTCTGGAGCCATCCAACCCGGACATGCTTGACTTGGTTACAGGCCTGATATGCCTGAACTCTGTTGCAGTTTGTTGCCTGGGGTTTGTAGTTTGTGGCCTTTGTAACTGTAAACAGCCCTGGCCTTTGAAGCTTGACTTGCAGCTGTGCTGCCATTCACTTGTTAATTTTGAAGATCACCATATGCTAATTGCCTAAGCTTGCTTGCCCTATAAAACTGGTTTACTTCTCCCAAATAAAGGAGACTTGATCAGAAAAAAAAAAAAAAGAAAATAATAGCAGACTTCATTCTCAAGGAAACTCAGAAAATAAGGAAGGAAACTGAATAAAGAAGCAGAAGCAATAAACAGTAAAATTTCTCGGACCTCTATACATTACATATGTACTTGCCCTCAGAACAGAATGATATGCATTCTTCTTCAACACCACATACATACTTAAGAGGAGATCACATGTTAGGCAACAAAGAAAGCTTCAACAAATACAAAACATTGAGATTCTACAATTCATTTTCTCAGATCATAATGGTATACAACTGAAAACCAACAGCAGAAACAACAGGAACATAAAGACAAGCACTGGAGACTGAACACTATACTATTTTAAATGACTGAGTAATAGACTGATTAAGATATGAATTCAAGAAATTCTTCAATGAAACTGAGAACAATGACATAGCATAGAAAATCCTTTGGGATACAGGAAAGTAGTTATCAGAGGGCACTTTATACTAATCAATACACATATGGTAAAAGAAATCCACAATCATCACTTAACAGAGTACCTCCAACAATTAGAGCAAGGGAAGCAACATAACTCTATAACAACAGAATACAAGACATCATAATTATTAGAGCAGAAATTAACAAACTGGGAAACAGAAAAATGGGAGACAGAATCAATAAGAGAAGAAGGACTACAAAATTCACAAAGTGATGGCAAACAAAGAAAAAGAAAAGATGTAACTATCTAGAATAAAAGTGAAAAGGGTAATATCACAAAGAATCCAAAAGAAATAAAAAGAAAAATGACAGTGTGATGAAAGACTATACTCCACAAGTTTGATTATTTAATAGAAATGGATAAATACTTGAAAATACACCATCTACATAAATCAAAGCAGATGTGTGCATAAAACCCGCAGAGATCAATAGCAAAGAAGAAATAAAGAATGCCATCCAGAAACTTCCAACTAAGGAATTGCAGGACCGAATTGTTTCGGAAAAACATTCTACCAATTATTCCGGGAAGAGTTGTCATCAATTCTACATAGACTACTCCAGAATATAGAAAGATACAGTAAATTCTCAAACTCATCTATGAAGTAAGCATAGCACTTCACGAAGTCAGAAAATAAAGACAAAATATCCCTCATGAACACGGATGCAAAAATCCTCAACAAAATCTGGCCAATAGTATCCAAAAATATATCAAGAAAATAATTCATCATCACCTAGTGGGATTCACACCAAGAATGCAAAGAACATTTAACATTAGAAAAACAATCAATGCAATTCATGACATAAACAAGAAAAAGTATAAGAATCACATGTTCATATCAACAGAAAGAGAAAAGGCATTTATCAATATCCAACTCCTATTTCTAAACATTCGATAAAATAGGAATGGAAAGGAAATTTCTCAATATAATAAAGGCAAAACTCAATAGCCAATATCATACACAATGATGAAAAATAAAAATATTCTCCATAAAATGGGAACAAGACAAGGATGACTCTCAACACCATTCTTCTACATTGTCCTGAAAGTCTTTGCCAGAACCGTTGGACAAGAAGAAGTCAAGGAAATACAATTTGGCAAAGAAATTAAGCTCTCACTATTTGCAAATATTTTATATAGTGAGAACCTCAAGTGCTCCACAAAAAGACTGTTTGTAGCAGCTGACAGGTTTCATAAGAAGAACAAGCAGATATAAGATGAACAAGCAGAAATCAACTATATAGCTATACACTGGAGAAGAGTTTTCAAAAAACAGAAAGAGAAGGGCATCAGAAAAATACTTCCATTTTCAGTAAAAACCCAGAAGATGAAATACCTAGGTATAAATCTAACCAAAGGAAAATAATCCCCATAAAAAGAAAGTTACAGATGATTATTAAAAGAAACCAAGAGACCTACACAAATGGAAGAACATCCTGTGTTCATTGATAAGAGGAATTAATATTTTGAAAATGTCAATAGTACCTAAAGCAATCTAAAAGCACAAAGCAATTCCAATCCAGTTCACAACGTCATTCTTTAAAGAAATGGAGAAAGTAGTTACCAACTTCACATAGAAAGGAAAGAGGTCCAGGGTAAGCAAAGAAATTCTCAAAAATAAATACCAATCTGAAAACCAACCAGCCATAGTAATCAAAACAGCACGATATTGATATAATGATAGCTGTATAGACCAATGGAAGAGGAAAGAAAACTCAGAGATAAAAGTGCCCATCTACAGGCAGCTGATTTTTGACAAAAACAAACAAACAAACAAAATATAAATGAGAAAAGGGCAGCAGCCTCTTCAACAGAAAGTGGTGGAAAAATTGGATCTCAATCTGCAGAAGAAAACAGGAACCATTTCACCTCATTCACAAGAATGAACCCAAAATATAATGTATTAGTGACCTAAATTTAAACCTCAGACATCAGTGAGAAACTGTGGGCACACTTACAAGCCCTATTGCAGGGCATGCATGGACTACCAAATATAAGAAAATAAACACATGCAGTGATTACAAAATAGATGACTTATTTATTCAAATAAAACCCTTATACACACCCAAAATATCATTATAAAAGTAAAACAAAAGTCTACATAGTGGAAAAATATCTTTAGCAATGATACAATAGACAAGGAATTAATTGCTAAGATTTATAGAAGTCTACATCATCTCAATAAGAAAAAAAATCGAATTGAAAGTGGGAAAGGGCTGAGCCCCCGTGGCATAGTGGTTGTGCGTCAGACTGCGGCCCACTGGGATGGAGGTTTGATTCCAGCTCCACGGAGCAAAAGCTGGGCCTCCTGCTCCCACCACCTGAGGGCAGTGATGCCCCCAAAAGAAAAAGTGTTGTACTGAAGATAAGATTATGATCTTCACTCCTAGCAGAGGGCAGTGATGCCTAATTTAAAAAAAAAAAAAGAAAGAAAGAAAGTGGGAAAAGACTTGAATAGACAATTCTCAAGGGATGACACTTAAGTTGTTGATAAACATATGAGAAAATGTTCATGATCACTACTAAAACAATGATGAGATCTCACCTTACAGACTAAAAGATAGCTCAATTAAAAATAGAAAGAAAAAAGGAAGGAAGGAAGAAAAGAAAATAAAGAAAGAAAACAACAAATGCTGGAGACAGTACAGAGAGATTGGACCTTGTAAGTACAACCATTGCGGAAAGCAATAAAGAGTTACCTAAAACAACTTAGAATAGAAATACCATACGACCCAGCAATTTCTCTCCTGGGCCTCAAAGAAATAAGCTTATACCAACAGCTCAAGTAGAAAATATTTGGAAATGAATATGGCAACATGTACAAATGTGCCTAATAAAAATGATGTGTTGAATGTTATAAGAACTGTAAGAGTCCCCGATAGAATCTATATTTGAATAAAAAGAAATAAGAGACAGAACAATGAAGAGAAATATGATTTCACATTTCATTGCCATCACAGTTTATTATAGCAAGACACTGGAAACAACAGAAATTCCCCTTAGTGAAAGAATGTTGTGTCAGGCAGGGTTCTCTTAGAGAAATAAAAATCAGGACACTAGTAATTCTTTTTATATATTTATAGAGAGAGAAAGGTATATAAGATAAGAAAGAAACAGTTAACTATCTATAATGCAGTACAGATAGCTCGGTGCAACTCACTTGTGGGAGGCAACTACAAGACTGGCAAGCCTTCAAGTCTTGAGGGTCGCTGAGTAGTCCTCTGTAGAGCAATCCAGGATATCTGGTCACAGACAGCAAACAGCAGAGCAGATCGCCAACAGTCAGCCAGATTACAGAGTCCAACAGCTCCCAGTTCAAGAGATGTATATCCCAGGAGCTTGGCGAAGTACAGCTTGAAGGATCCTCAACTCACAGCAACACAGTCCACGATTAGGTGTCCCACGGGTAGTGTTGCTTGGAGGTCGAGAAACAGGATGAATAAGGCAGCTCTCTAGTCTGAAGATCCGGAAGCAAGAGAGAGGGCAGGACACGCTGAGCCCTTCCTATCTCTGCCCTTCAATTCATCCTGTGTGTTCATTGGATGTGCCGTTACAACAGACCCACCAATCTTCTGTGGCCATGTTGGCATAACAAACCTACCAATCACAATTCTTTACTCATATAGAATTTCTAGACATCAATGACATCAAACTTATACTTAACATCAAACATCTATCATACATATAAATTAGAACACACGGAGTCCAATTGTAGCTGATATATCATACATGAGCAAAGAAAAGATTCAATAAGCTCATAAACAGAAAATACATGAATAATCACAGACCTCGCTTCTGCAATTGATCACGTGGTCGTAATTGGTAGGTAGAACTACCTTCTTCTTCTACTATCCATTCTGTACTACCTTTGCCCTCAGCAATCACTTCAGCTGGTTGTGGTTTGTTGCCTGGTGGGGTGACCCAGACCTTCATTCCTGAGGAATGTAGGTCATTAGATGACCTGTCATGATGGGGTTGCTGTAATTTACCATGAACTTTTATCACAGGGCATGGCAGCACTAAGAGTCGGCCTATGGGATCTCTTGGATTCCAGATATATTCCTCTTTACCCCCATTATGTAACACCAGTCCAATTTCTTCTTGATAATCTGGATCAATGACACCACTCAGTACAGTGACAGCCCTCCTGATCTGCCGATCCAAAGGCATGAGAAGCCCAAAGTGGCCAGGGGGCATTCTCAGCTGCCAGTTCAGCAGAATCCATGCTGTGTTTCCAGGTTGGAGAGGTCCTTCCTTCGGGACCAGGACCTCCAGTCCCGAAGAACATAAGGTTGCTGGGACAGGAAGTAAAATGCTGCAAGTGGGTCAATAGGAGTAATAGTGAGTGGTGCCACTCCAGTTTCCACCCCTTGGTTCCTGGACCCATGAATCCTGGCTATTGGAGACACAGCACCATATATTGGCCGCTGGTTTAAAGCATATACAGCTTTCTGGAGAATACTGACCCAGCCTTGTAGGTTGTTGCCACGTAGCTTGCATCATGGTTGTGTCTTCAGGAGCCTATTCCATCGTTCTATCAAGCCAGCTGCTTCAGGATGATGAGGAACATAATATGACCAGTGGATTCCATGGGCATGGGCCCATTGCCGCACTGAATTTGCTGTAAAGTGAGTTCCTTGATCTGAAGCAATGCTATGTGGGATGCCATGTCGGTGGATAAGGCATTCTGTAAGTCCACGAATGGTGGTTTGGGCAGAAGCATTGCGTGCAGGAAAGGCAAATCCATATGCAGAATATGTGTCTATTCCAGTCAGAACAAAGCACTGCCTCCTCCAGGATGGGAGTGGTCTTATATAATCAACTGGCCACCAAGTTGCCAGTTGATCTCCCCGAGGAAGGGTTCCATACCTTGGACTTGACGTTGGTTTTGCTGCTGGCAAATAGGGCACTCAGCAGTGGCTGTGGCCAAGTCAACCTTGGTGAGTGGAAGTCCATGTTGCTGTGCCCATGCATAACCTCCATCCCTGCCACCATGTCCACTTTGTTCATGTGCCCATTGGGCAATAATAGGAGTGGCAGAGGAAAGAGGAGGGCCAACCTCCACAGTGCGTGTCATCTTAGCTACTTGATTGTTAAAGCCTTCCTCTTCAGAGGTAACCCTTTGATGAGCATTCACATGAGACACAATTACATTTATTTTTTTGGCCCATTCAGAGAGATCCATCCACACATACTTCTTCCCCACACCTCCTTGTCACCAATCTTCCAATCATGTTCCTTCCAAGTCCCTGACCATCCAGCTAAGCCATTAGCCACAGCCCATGAATCAGTACAGTCTCACATCTGGCCACTTTTCCTTGTAGGCGAATTGAACGGCCAGGTGCACTGCTCTAAGTTCTGCCCATTGGGAGGATTTTCCTTCACCGCTATCTTTCAGGGAGATTCTAGAAAGGGGCTGTAGTGCTCCTGCTGTCCACTTATGAGTGGCACCTGCATATCGTGCAGAGCCATCTGTGAACAAAGCATAACTTTTCTGTCCTTTAGTCAAATTATAATAAGGAACTCCCCAGGAGACCATAGGTGCAGTTTTGGAAAGAGAAGGTAATGTGACTGGAGTGGGGACTATCGGCATTTGGGTCACTTCTTCATTCAGCTTACTTATACCTTCAGGTCCTGCTCTGGCCTGGTCTCATATGTATCATTTCCATTTAACAATGGAGTGTTGCTGCGCACGTCCAACTTTATGACTCTGTGGGTCAGACAATACCCAGTTCATGATGGGTAGTTCAGGCCTCATGGTGACTTGGTGGGCCAAGATGAGTTGTTCAGTCTCCACCAAAGCCCAATAACAGGCCAATAGCTGTTTTTCAAAGGGGGAGTAGTTTTCTGCAGAAGATGGCAGGACTTTACTCCAAAACCCAATGGTCTACGCTGTGATTCACCAATCGGGGTCTGCCAAAGACTCCACACTGCATCTTTATCAACAACTGACACTTCTAGCACCATTGGGTCAGCTGGATCATATAGTCCCAGTGGCAAAGCAGCTTGCACGGCAGCCTGAATGTGTTGCAGAGCCTTTTCTTGTTCCAGACCTCACTCAAAACTGGAAACCTTTTGTGTCACCTGATAAATAGGTCGAAACAGAACACCCAAGTGAGGGATATGTTGCCTCCAAAATCCGAAAAGGCCCATTAGTCATTGTGCCTCCTGTTTCGTTGTTGGAGGAGCCAGACGCAATACCTTGTTCTTCACTTTAGTGGGAATATCTCGACATGCTCCATACCACTGGACCGCTAGAAATTTTACCGAGGTGGAGGGTGCTTGAATCTTTGTTGGGTTAATTTCCCAACCTCTTGTATGCAGATGCTGTACTAATGAATCTAAAGTCTTTGATACATACTCCTTACTGGACCCAATCAGCATAATGTCATCAATATAATGGACTAGTGTAACATTTTGTGGAATAGACAGGCGATCGAGGTCCCTTCGGACTAAATTATGGCACAGGGCAGAAGAGTTGATATACCACTGGAGGAGAGTGGTGAAAGTGTATTGTTGCCCCTGCCAGCTGAAGGCAAACTGCTTTTGGTGATCCTTTGAAATTGGTATCGAGAAGAAGGCATTGGCCAGATCAATACCTGCATACCTAGTACCAGGAGAAATATTAATTTGCTCAAGCAATGAAACCACATCTGAAACTGCAGCTGCATTTGGAGTCACCACCTGGTTAAGCTTACGATAATTCACTGTCATTCTCCAGGATCCATTTGTCTTCTTTACAGGCCAAATAGTTGAGCTAAATGGAGATGTGGTAGAAATCACCACCCCAGCATCTTTCAAGTCTTTGATGGTGTCACTGATCTCTTCAATCCATCCAGGAATGCAGTATTGCTTTTGGTTTACTATTTTCCTAGGCAACGGTAATTCTAAGGGTTTCCATTTGGCCTTTCCCACTATGATAACCCTTATTCCACATTTCAGGGATCCAATGTGGGGGTTCTGCCAGTTACTAAATATGTCTATTCCAATGATGCATTCTGGAACTGGGGAGATAACCACAGGATGGGTTCAGGGACCTACCGGACCCACAGTGAGGTGTACCTGAGCTAAAACTCCATTAATAACTTGGCCTCCATAAGCCCGCACTCTCACTGGCGGGCCTTGGAAACTCTTTGGGTCCCCTGGAATTAGTGTCAGTTCACAGCCAGTGTCAAGTAATCCCCAAAAAGTTTGATTATTTCCTTTTCCCCAATGAACAGTCACTCTTGTAAAAGGCCGCAAGTCCCTTTGGGGAAGGCTAGAAGAAAGACTAACAGCATAAACCTTTGGTGATGTGGCAGGGTCCTTCTTCCAAGGGACCTGGCCTTCCCCTCATTCAAGTGGTTGTGGGTCTGTAAACTGCCTCAGATCTGGGAATTGGTTGAGTGATCGTGACTGCTTATCTCTCTGTTCACCTGATCCAACATTCTTCTGCCTATATAGGTCATGTAAATATTTAGTAGGTTTCCCATGTATTTCACTCTTAGAGACACCATGACTAAGTAGCCAATGCCATAATTCCACATGAGACAGGCTGCTTTGATTACCACGAAAGCCTTGTTGTCTATTATAACCACGTCCACCCTGTCTCTGTTGATTCAGTGCTGACACTTGCCCTTTGTCACCACGGAGTCCAATCAGTCCCATCATGGGCAAATGTCGGAGTTCACTTAAGGTAGTTCCCACAGTTAATCCTGGTGCACACAACCAAGCAATTATAGGAGTCTTCAAAGATGCTGGGGCCTTTCTCACAAACTTATTCCTTATGGTTGTAGTGAAGAAAATGTCCTCAGGACACCCCCTTTTGGGGTCTATAGGAATGTCCTGGTAAATCCATTCCACCATAGCAATTTCACTCAGCTGTTGGTTGCCCTATTCTACAGTGTACCAAGGTAGGTCAGGTACATCATGTTGGTCTAATCTAGGCCATCTGGCAGCCCATGCCTCAGTGAACGAGCCAAATAAGGAGTTGGTGCCTCTCTCGCTGAGACATTGAAAGAACAGTCTGTGCTTAGGGGTCCCATATCCAGAAACTCAGACTGATCTAATATTACATTTCTTGCACCAGTATCCCACACCCTCAGTAACCATTCCCAGGGATACTCCCCAGGCTTTTGCTTGTATGTATTTGAAAGGTCGAGCAGTTCTTTGTGAGTATAGCGTACATCTTCTTGAGTAATCACCTCAGCCTCACCCTTAGGAGCTTTCCTTGCCTTAATTTTAGTTATAGGTCTAGCAGAAACTATCAATGGTGAGGGTATTTCCTGGGTGTTCTCAGCACTATCTTGTAAGGCATTTCCCTCAGGCAATAGTAGAGATGCAACTGCACCTGGCGTTTCACCTTGAGTAGGTTGGTTGATCTGCTCAGGTGTGGTTTGCTTTGTTGATAGTAGACTACTATCTTTAGCTGGGAGGGTCAGATCTATTCACTGGGCTGGTTCACTTGTTTCTAACAGTAGCATAATATCCTCCTCTCCTGGATCATCAGCCCATATATTCCCATCCCACGTTTCAGGGTCCCAATATTTTCCTATCAATGCCTTCACTTTGGCTTCGAACACTGCTCTAGATCTGACATTCAGCTGACGTTGTAATTCAGCCACTTGCATAATGAGATGTTGGACCTGGTTCTCAGCAATATCAGCTCTTTTACTACAGGCAAGAAGTCTTCAAGTCCGTGAGTCGGCACTTAAGGCGTACTCCTGAGGCTCTGAGGCAATCTCTCTTCTTAATCACATAGTCCATTGTAAGGAGGACCAGCCAACCAGCTTCCTTATACTTGGCATCTTGACAAAACGGCTGGAATATATCAGACACATGTTTTCCCAGAGCCTCTCCTGTAACCAGCACCCCATCCATCGGTGCTCCTACTTTAGTTATTAGCTTTGCTATTTCACACCATGGACTAGTAGGATTGGAAAAATTACCCATGGCTTTAGGTATAGAATTAGCATCAACAGTGCTCTTAAGACTAATCAGATTGGAGAACCAATCAAAGAGACCCATGTTTATGATTTTATTTCTCTAGAAGCACTCCTGGTACCACTTGTGTCAAGCAGGGTTCTCTTAGAGAAATAAAAATCAGGACACTAGTAATTCTTTTTATATATTTATATATAGGGAAAGGTATATAAGATAAGAAAGAAACAGTTAACTATCTATAACTTAGTACAGATTGCTCGGTGCAACTCACTTGGGTGAGGCAACTAGAAGACTGGCAAGCCTTCAAGTCTTGAGGGCCGCTGAGTAGTCCTCTGTAGAGCAATCCAGGATATCTGGTCACAGGCAGCAAACAGCAGAGCAGGTTGCCAACAGTCAGCCAGATAACAGAGTCCAACAGCCCCCAATTCAAGAGATGTATATCCCAGGAGTGTGGTGAAGTAGGGCTTGAATGATCCTCAATTCACAGCAACACAGTCCACGATTAGGTGTCCCACGGGCAGTGTTGCTTGGAGGTTGAGGCACAGGACGAACAAGGAAGCTCTCTGGTCCAAAGATCCGGAAGCAAGAGAGAGGGCTGGACTCGCCGAGCCCTTCAATTCATCCTGTGTGTTCATTGGACGTGCCGTCACAACAGACCCACCAATCTTCAGTGGCCCCGTTGGCATAACAAACCTACCCATCACAAATGTATTGAAAAAAATTCTAGTACATATACAAAATGGAATACTATGTGTGAATGCATGTTTATTTACTTATTTAGCTGTATATAAGAAATTTGGAAGACTGTGACCTGGACAACTGTCTGAAAGAGATCCATATTTGTGTCTGTTCCAAAGCAAGGTTACCAAACAGAACGCTCAAATTATAGAATGATACAATTCTTATTGCACATAGGTAATATTTTACTTAAGATCATCCAACAACCATTGCAGCAGTATATTGGCAGGGAACTGCCAGAAGTTCAGTCCAAATTTAGAATAGGCCATGGAACAAGGGATATAACTTGCAGGTGTTGGATGGATATTGGCTCAAAGTAGAGAATACCAGAAAGATGTTTACTTGTGTTTCATTGACTACTAAAAGGCCTTGCACTGTGTGGACCATAATGAACTGTGGAGAATCTTGAGGAGAATGAATGGGAATTCTGGAACATTTCATTGTACTCATGCATAACTTGTACATGGATCAAGAAGCTGTTGTGCAAATAAAACAAGGGAATACCGCATGGTTTAAAATCAGAAAATGTGGGTAGCAAGGTTTTATCCTCTCACTATATTTGTTCAG
Source organism: Nesogale talazaci (assembly GCA_004026705.1). Lineage (NCBI taxonomy): Eukaryota > Metazoa > Chordata > Mammalia > Afrosoricida > Tenrecidae > Nesogale > Nesogale talazaci. The sequence goes on along the minus strand of PVJH01006010.1, from coordinate 39,174 downwards.
TCTATATGCTGGTCAAATAATCAGACAAGTTGGATTATGTAAAGACCACTGAGACATCAGGAAACAACTTTGTTTGCTGAAAGTGAGGAGGACTTGACACATTTGTTGATGAACACAGATTGTAGCCTTCAGTATGGATTATGATTCAACGTAAGGAAGACCAAATGGACCAATATATAACATCATGAGAAATGGAGGAAAAGTTGAAGTTTTCAAAATTTTTGTCTTGCTTGGATCCACAATCAATGCTGATGGAAACAGTAATCAAGAGATCAAAAGAAGTATTGCAATAGGTAAATCTTCTATCCATGACCTCTGTAGGGTATTGCAGAGCAAGGATGTTACTTTGAGGACTAAGGTGTGACTGACCCAAACCGTGGTAATATCCATTGCATCATATTCATGTGAAAATTGAATAAGGAAGACTGAGGAGACTGTAATATTATCAGGAGAGACCAATCTCTGGAGAAAGACATCATATTTGGTAATGTGAGGTTGGGGAGTAAAAGAGGAAGGCCTTCTATAGAGATGGCTAGACACAATGGCTACATCAGTGGACTCAGGCATAGGAACAATTTTGAGAATGGCACAGAGCTATGTAGTGTTTTGTTCCATTCTGCATAGGATTCCTATGGGTTGAAGTAGACTTGATGGCTCCTAATAACAACAACATAGTGGGTATATGCTATATTAAATAGCACCACTTTAAGGGTCTTATTCCTAAAATTTATTGGCCATCTATGTTACGAATTACTGTGTGCTCCTTTATTATATTTGATAGTACATGTACACACTTCAATAGAGTCTTTGATTTGTCCCAATTTTCTCATTGACAATCCTGAAAGCTCTGGATTTTCATTTTAGTTTTGTTCTGTCTCTAATTCGTTTTGTACAGAAAGCAAGGTATGAGTTGTATCTCGTTCTTCTGAAGATCCAATTTTTAGCCATTTGGTTAAAGTGCACATCCTTTTTCCATTTAATATTTTTGGTTTTTGTAAAAAATCTGTAGGTGGATGCTTCACTTCTGAATTTTTTATTCTGATCCATTGGTCTAGGTGTTTGTCATTATATCATCATCTTGCTCTTTTGACAACTGTGGCTATGTAATCCGTTTTTTGGTTGGGTAGTGTTTACTAGAGTCTTATGTTTGTTCCTAATTTTTTCTTTCATGGTCTGTATACTTCCAGGTTTTACACTTAGTTTTTCGATCCATACTGAGCACATTTTGCTTGTGGTATGCAATGTGGGCCTCTTTTCATCAAACTGCTGACAAACATCTAGTTTTCCTAGAGTATCATTTTTTAGCAAAATTATATCTTCCCATTTAATGAATTTCTGCCCACTATCAAGTAACAGCTGTCCAAAATTTTATGGATTTACTTCTGAGCTCTCAATTCTTTTCCATTGTTCAATATGTCTGTCTTACCAGTATTAGATTGTTTTGACTAAAGTGACTGAGAAGTAGGAATTTAGACTAGAATATGTGAGGCTTCTCACTTTGCTCTTTTTCTTTAATAGTGCCTTGTTTTTCCAATATCACTTTCCTTTCAATATAAATGTAGTAATTATTTTTCATCACTTTAATGAATGATAATGGAATCTGAATTGAGGTTATATTTTATATGTGTATTCATCATTTTACATATTCCTATCAATTATCATAGGGTCTTCTAACATTGCTGTAAAGCTCTTTTAGTTCCTTGTAATCTTTTTTTTTTGTTTTTCTTTGCATAAGTATTTTATAACTCTGGTTAGGTTTATTCCTAAGGATATAGGATAATTTAAATTATATTATTTTCTGTTTACCCTCACAGCTATCTTTTTTAGTGTAAACGAATCTGACTTTTGTACTTTAGTACTGTTCCCAGCCACTTTTTTTGTATATTTTCATTATTTCCAGTGCTTTTCTTACTGTCATTCAGATTCTCCATATACAAGATTAAATCATATATGCAAATATAGTTTTACTGCTGTGCCAATTTGATTGACATATTTTCCCTTATTGCTCAGGCTAAGTTTTTCATGACAATATTCAATTTGAATGACATGGAAGGGCATTCTTGGCTAATTTCCTTTACTGAAGAGGATACTTTCAGCTTCTCTCTACTCATAGTTACCTGGCATATTTTTGTATGTTTCATATAGTTTTCATACATGCTTCAGATAAAAGAATGGCAATTCGTTTTAAGCTTTACAAGGCAATCACAAAATCAGTCACTTGGAACAAAATATTACAGCTGGTATTGAGCCTGAAACAGTGGCAGAAGGTGTTTGGGAAAGAGCTGGACTGATAAACACAGGTCAGTGGTTCAACTCTACCACATCTCAGTGAGAGAAAGATGAGGGTATCTTCTACTTTAACGTTTTTTAAAACATAATATAAGATCTCTATGACTGACTCAATTTCATTGGGTTTGGTATGCCTGTTATAGATGAATTTAGAAAACCAAGGCATGCACAAAGCATGATGCAAGCTCTCAGAAAAATCCTAGGAAAAGTTGAAGTCATTAAGTTTAATGCAAGCAGGAAATGATGTGTAATCCCCCTATATGCCCTCTGATGTCCAGCTGATTCTGAGTCAAAGCAACCCTATGGACAGAGTTGAAAGGCTTGATAGTTTTCCTGAGACTGTACATTTCTTAGAGAGACAGACTGTGTCATCTATTTTCCGTTGTGCAGATGGTGAGTTTGGACTCTGAATTACTTTGCAGTTAGCAAACAAAAACCTAACTCAACCAGGGGTTCTTAGAGGGCTAGACAGAATATAAACCTGGGGGAGTTTTGAAGTAGAACTCCCAAACAGAATAATTTCACAAAGACTTAGAAAGGTCATTTTTGCTTGTGCTATTATTCTTTTAACTTATGTATTCAAGTAGCTCTGTTAAAACACAATATAAACAAAAACAAATATTCAAACACTTAAATAGCTATGAACAATAAGGAATAAAGTATTTGTAAAATATTTAAAATTTAGGATATATTGGGTATATGTATAAAATACATTAGATTATATTAGAGAAACTGAGAACAATCATCCCTAACAATTAAAAAACTAAAATCCTATAGAAGACATAGGACATGATTTCCAGTATTACTCCACACCAAACCAAATAAAAATCAAACCTAAAATCAATGCTCTTGAGACAACTGTGACCCATGGTAGACCAACAGGACAGAGGGAAGCAGCCTCTTTGCGTTTCCAAAGCTCTACATATTTTTGAGAACAGAAATCCTCCTGTTCTTCACCATAGAATAGTAGTAGGTTTGAAAAAGTAGTTAACAGTTCAATATGTAACTACCACACCAGCACATCATCTAGTACTGTTGCTTTATAATTTTAAAGGTCCAGTTTTCCAGAACAAAAGAAAAACAACCCAAAACAGCAAATAGCTAAGAAACTATTAACAAGCAAAACAAAGGACAGAAATCATCCTGACGGAAATAATTTATTTTAGTCATCTATATTGAATATATGTGCTTACCTAAAGTATACTATATTTAGTGAAGGAAAAGAGATTATGGGGTTAAAAGTACAATAACTGAGCTAGGCATTTAATCAGAAGTACTCAAAAACAGATGTGGAGAGACTGAAATAAAATCTGAACTTGATTATAGGGAAATTAAAAATATCCAATCTGAGAATTAGAATGAAAAAAAAAAAAGACAAGAATTGCAAACAGATTACAAATCACCTACGAAACACAATTAAGTGTAGAATCATATGCCATTTGCGAGTTACAGATGAGGGAGATGAAGGAAAAGGGGACAGAAGTATATTTGAATAACTAATGACTAAAAAGTACTAAATTTAGTAATGCACATGGATTTACATGAACTCTAAAGAGGAGCACCTCAAAAAGATTTGCACCAAGAAACAGTGTAATCAAACTATTGAAAGCCAACTATGATGAGAACAACATAAACAGACTCAATATTTGCAAATGATCCTAAGACTTTTCAGTTATTTTTTAGCCAAAAATCAGTGAAAAAACTTATTTGAAGGGCTAAAAATAAAGCAAACAGACAACCCACCAACTGAAAATGTACATGCAAGAAAACCATTGCTCTCCTCAAAAATGAGAAAAAATGGGAACAATTACAGACAAACAAAAGCTGAAAGAATTCCTTAACAGTACATTGATCCTATATAAATATGTTAAAATATTTTTTGTGTCAGACAAAAATATAAAGATCTATAGTAAAGGTAACTGTAGAGGTTACCTTTTGCATTTTGAATGTAAAAGATAATACTGTTTCGTGTATTATTTATTTGTTTGCAAGTGCTGGTTTTATTTCCTATGCTTGTGAATCAGAAGACTCAATACAGTAAAAATTTCAATCTTATTCAAGGCATTATATGAGTTTAATGCTATCCGTATTCAAATACCAACAACCTTCTTGAAAAAATTGGAAAAGCTGACTAGCAATTTCATATAGAGAAGAAAGAAGCCCCAAATTAGAAAATAATTCCTCAAGAAAAACGAAAAAGTCAGATGGCTCACTTTCCCTGATTTTAACACCTACTACACAGCCACAGTAGTCAAAACAGCATGGTACTGATATAAAGACAGAGATTCAGATCAATGAAAAAAAGCACAAAACCCAAACATAAAACCATTAGCATGCAGACAACTTTTCTTTGACAAGATTCTAAAAATCAAAAAGTAGAAGGAAGATGCCCTCTTTAACAAGTTGTGCTGGAAAACAATAGATATCCACTTGCAAAAAAGTGAAGCATGATGTATATCTCACCCCATGCACAAGAACAAACTCAAGCTAGATCACAGACATAGAAGTAAAAGCTCAAACTATCAGGGCCATCAATGATGGAATTAGGGCAAACCTAAGAACTTTGGCTTAGGGAATACATAGTCTAACTGAGATATAAGGTAAGCCGACACACACAAATGAACGTGATATCAAGTGGGAGATACTCTGGATAAAACACAGGTGTGGGAATAAAGGAAATAATAAGAATCAGGGCTGAGATTCAGGAATGAGAAAATAAGAAAATAATGAAAAAAAGAAAACAATGCTAAAAGTTAGTTCTTTGAAAGGATTAACAAAATTGACAAGCCTCTGGCAGACTTAACCAAAGAAAGGGGGGGGGATAACAATAGCAAGAATGAGGGATGAAAGAGGGGACATCACCACAGAACCTAATGAAATTAAAGGGATAATTGCACAGTACTAAAAATGACTGTAATCCAATGAATTCAGCAACTTGGAAGACTTGGACAAATTCTTGGAAAAACAGTGTCTCCCTAAACTATCCCCATTATATGTCAAGAATCTCAACAGATCCATAACAAGAGAAGAAATAGACAAGGTTATCGAGGGATTACCAACAAAAAAATAACCTGGGACAGATGACTTTACTGGAGAATTTTACCAAGCATTTAGAGAAGAACTGAAACCAATCCTACCCAAACTTTTTCATAACATAGAAAAAGATGGCAAACTCCTGAACTCATTCTATGAAGCTAGTATAACACTCATACTGAAACCAGGCAAAAATTCCACAAGAATTGAGAACTACAGACCAATATCCCTAATGAACATTGATTCAAAAATCCTTAATAAAATACTTGCCAATGGAGTACAAAAGTATATAAAACAAATAATTCACCATGACCAAGTGGGGTTCATGCAAGGGTGGTTCAACATATGAAAGACCATTAGTATCAGCTGCCACATTGACATGAAAAACTATAAGAATCACATGATTATATCCATAGATTCTGAAAAAGCATTTTACAATGGCCAACACCAGTTCCTGTTAAGACATTCAAGAAGATAGGAATAGAAGGGAAATTCCTCAGGACAATACAAGCTATAGATGAAAAATCAACAGCCAACGTTATAGTCAATGAAGAAAGGATGAAGACAATCTCACTGAAAAAGGGAACCAGACAAGGATCTCCCTTGTCCCTACTTGATCTGACCCTCAGATCAGTCAATGTGGGTCCCTGAAAGGGGGACTGGGAATGGAAAGGGCAAGAGACGGAGAAATGGAGACAAGACAGGATTCTGATCAAGTCTCATTTATTAAGCCAAAAGGCAGGGTTAATATAGGGTAGCAACAGGAAGGGGAGGTACAACTTATGGAAATGAAGGGTAGGGATAATCAGCCAATCATCATACACATACCATCAAAGAAACGGCGGGAAAAAATGGCAGGCAGCAGTATTCAAACAGGTCCGCATGCTAATTAGGTGAGCTCAACAGGTCTGCATGCCATTTAGGTGAACTCAGGAATTCAAAGGTTATCTTGCCTGCAAGCCGTTACAATACAAAAGGTCAATAAAGGCGTCACTGAGGGATGGGAACAGCATTCAGCTTCCTACACCTACTCTTATTCAATACCATACTGGAGGTTTTTAGCTAACAGTAAAAGGCAATGAAAAAACATCAAAGGTATTCACCTGGGGAAGGAAGAGGTTAAATTATCGCTATTTGCAGATGATAAGGTTTTATATATGGAAAACCTCAAAAGCTCCACAAGGGGAATATTGGAAACAATAGAGGAGTATGGCAGAATGGCAGGTTACAAGATCAACAGTCAGAAGTCCATTGGACTGCTGTACACATCAGATAAGACCACAGAAGAGGAGATAAAAAACAGGCACCCTTCACAAAAGCCATACATAAATTGAAATATCTAGGGATATACCTGAATAAAAGAACAAAAGATCTATATGATGAAAACTGTAACACACTCTTACAAGAAACCAAGAGTGACTTCAACAAATGGAAGAATATCCCATGCTCACGGATCGGAAGACTCAATATAGTAAAGATGTCAGTTCTACTCAAGGCATGATATGTTTAATTCAATTCCAATACAATTGACCTCATCTTTCTTCGAAGAAATGAAAAAAATGATTATCAGCTTCATATGGCGAGGGAAGAAGCCCAGAATTAGCCAAGATCTCCTCAAGAAGAAGGACACTATTGGGGGGGGGGTCTTGCTTTATCTGATTTTAGCACATGCTATACAGTCACAGTGGTCAAAACAGCATGGTATTGGCATAATGATAAATACTCAGACCAATGTAAAAGAATTGAAAACCCAAAAATAAAAGCATCAGCATACAGACAACTGATCTTTGATAATGGTCCAAAAAATATCACGTGGGAAGCAAATGCCATTTTCAACAAGTGGTACTGTAAAAAATGTATCTCTACCTGTAGAAAAATGAATCAAAACCCATACCTCACTCCATGCACTAGACTAAACTCCAGGTGGATCACAGATCTTGAAGTAAAACCCCAAACTATTAGGAACATCAATGAGAAAATTGGGACCAACCTGAGAACTTTGGCACAGGAATTACATAGGCTATCAGATATAGGGAAGGACACAAACACAGAGGAGGCACATATAGGCAAGTGGGATATATTGAAGATAAAACACCTAACTACATGGAAAGAATTCACAAAGAGAGTAATAAGCAATCCCACGGACTGGTAAAACATTTTTAGCAAAGAAAATTCAGATAAAGGCCTTATTACTAAATTCTATAATACCCTGATAGCTTCCAAAAAAAGCAAAACTAACTGCCCACTGAGGAGGGGGCCAAAGGACATGAACAGAAGTTTAACAGAGGCAGAAATCTGAATGGCCAATAAACATACGAGAAAATGTTCCTGATTATTATTCATAAGAAAAATGCAAGTCGGGATGAGCCCTGGTGGCGTAGTGGTTGTGCGCGGGACTGCGGCCCACTGGGATGGAGATGCAATTCCAGCAGCAGTTCCACAAGAGCAAAGGCTGGGCCTCCTATTCCCACCACCAGAGGGCAGTGATGCCCCCCAAACAAGCAAACAAACAAACAAACAAAAAAGAGAAATCAAAGTCAAAACAACAATGAGATACTACCTAACACCTTCAAGGATAGCCCAATTCAAAAAATCAGAAAGCAATAAGTATTGGAGAGGTTGTGAGGAGATAGACACTATTATCCACTGCTGGTGGACCATTAGGTATGCACAGCCACTATGGAAATCGATTTGGCAATATCTAAAACAGATGGAAATTGAGCTACCATATGATCCTGCAGTCTCACTACTGGGCATATACCCAGAAGAGGCAAGCAACAAACCCTGACCTGACATCTGTGCTCCAATGTTCATTGCAGCACAGTTCACAATTGCAAGGAGTTGGAAACAGCAGAGATTTCCATCAACTGACAAATGGATTAAAAAGCTGTGGCACTCCAGCATGTGTGATCAAGAGGGGCCGAAGGGAGAGGATATTGAGCGTCAAAGAACAAGAATCACATCATTATGAATGAGGGGGAAAGCAGGGTGGGAACCTAAGACCCACTGGTGGGTAATTGGTCACCCCTTTTACAGGGGAGTCAAGGGGAGGAGACAGACCAGTCAAGGTGCAGCCTGGCAGTGATGATGCATACAAGTTTCCTCTAGCTCCTGAAGCCTTCCTCTCCCCCAACCATCATGGTCCCAACTCTAGCTTACAAATCCATATGGATGGAAGAAGGTATACTAGTAGAGAGGGGAGCTGGGGATAGGGAGAAATCAAGATGGGTGAGCCTCTTCGGGCCAGTGGTTAGATTGGAACTACTGGATGGGTGGAGAGAAGGTGGGGTAGAGAGACTGGAACCAACTGCAAGGATCTACACATAACCTCTTATCTGGAGGAAGGGCATCAAAGGAGTGGGTTAAGGGAGGTGTCAGGTAGTGTAAGATATGACAGAACAATAATGATTTATAAAATGTATTGAGGGTTGATGGGGAAGGGAGAGCAGGGGAAGAGGGGAAAGGATGGAAAAGCCAATATCCAGGGCTCAAGGGAAAAGGCAGATGTTTGGAGAATGATGACAGCAGCGGACTTGCAAAGATGCTTCGCACAGTATGTTTATTTATGTACTGTGAAAAACCATGTACAAGCCCCTAATAAAATGATTTTTAATTAAAAAAACCCTTCAGAGGATGCCTGGTGGAGCTTAATCAAGCGCAATGTAGCCAAGAGGCTTTACTGAAACCTGAATGAAGGCAAACATGATAGTGGGACAAGAGGAAAGTAAAGAAATAGAGGAAAGAACTAAGAGGCAAAGGATATTTATAGAGGTCTAAATGCAGGCATGTAAATATATTTATATATAATAATAGGAAAATAGATCTATGTATATAGATGCATATGTTAAGTATTAAGTTAGAAAATGAACATTGAGCCTCTTCTCAAGTATACCCTCAAGGCAAGAACACTGTGTTCTAATAACCTGGAATTCTGTGATGCTCCCCTTCCCACATGTACCAAAATGGGTACATAAGTAAATGTGGTGAGGAAAGCAGATAGTGCCTGGCTCTCAAAAGATATAATATATGGGGTCCTAAAGGTTTGAAGATAAACAAGCAGACATCTAATTGAGAAGCAACAAAACTCACGTGGAAGAAGTGCACCAGTCTGTGTGATCCTGAGATGTTGATGAAATCAGATATCAAGCATCAGAAACCCAAAACAAAAAACACTATCCATGTGACTGAAAGGAAGGACAAAGTGGAGACCTGTGAGAGATAGGTTTGTTGTACCAACATGACCAATGAAGATAGGTAAGTTTGTTGTGTCAACATGACCAATGAACACGTGATATTAATTAAAGAGTGGAGCTATAAATCGCTCCGCAATCCTTGCCTTTCTCTCACAGTTGCATCTTCAGATCAGCCGGCTGCCTTCTTTGTTCTGTGCCTCAATCTCCAAGATACACTACCCATGGGACACCTAATCTGTGGACTGTGTTGCTGTGAGTTGAGGTTCCTTCAAGCCCTGCTTCACCATGCACCTGGAATACACATCTCTTGAGTTGGGGACTTTTGGACCCTGTCATCTGCCTGACTGTTGGTGACTTGTCTTATTGTTTCCTGCCTGTGGCCAGATAGCCTGAATTGCTCTACAGAGGATTACCTGGTGGCCCTCAAGACTCAAAGGACTGCTGGTGTATTAGCTGTCTCATGCAAGTGAGTTGCACTGAGTCATTCGAACTGCTTTACAGATTAAATGTCTATTTCTTATGTCAGACATTTCTATCTATCTATCTATCTATCTATATTTATATGTATATATATGTAAGCTGTGGTACATAAATACAATGGAGGACTATGCATCGCTGAAAAGCAGTGATGAACGCATGAAGCACACAACCACATGGGAAGAACTTGAGGAAATTATGCTAAGTGAAGTTAGGCAAGCGCAGAAGGACATGTACAACATGAATCTACTGAGGTAAGCTTAATAATAATTTTAAAAATGCAAAAGGGTATCAGGAATAGCTACTGTATACAGAAATGCCTGGGGAGAGACCCAGGTAGTATAGCAGGGGCCATACTAAATCAAGGGCTACATATGGTAGCCAACTGGAGTGGGAGGACAGGGGTGGGGGTGGGGCAAATGGTGATATGTAGAGAGGGAATGGGATACTAACCCACCCAAAGGAAGCATATTGTTTATAGCTCCACAGGGAATGGGGGACCAAACTTAAACATGGTGATCCAAGATGTGAATATAGTATGATGGCATGGAGTGGGGAACCAATGGAGGGGTTTGAGCACACCATCCGAATCCCAAGTACAGGGGCAGTCGCCTCTCCACCAGAGGATTTTGCCTTGAAGGCAACTCCGAAGCTGCAGCTTGGGTAGTGAGAGATGCCTGACCAGAGCACATGAGAAAAACTGAAGGGGGAGGAAGAGAGAATGGAGTGCACTCTGACCCACCGAGCCTTCAGGAAGATATTCCCACTCAGAACAGCCAATGCACACATAAGGATCATATGGCCGGCCACACTATGAAATACGGCTACCCTCGCTGACCCAAGGCCTTTCGGGAGCAACAATGAAGAAACATTGTCAGGATTATACCCTGTCTGACACAACCATACCATGGCAAAACACTAAGGGAGCATGGAACTCCAGATGGAATGATGTATTAGTCTGAGTAGACTAGAGAAACAAAGTCATAGACACGCTTATGGATATAAGGGAAAGGCTTGTATACAAGAGGAATGGATCATTGAGAAAGCATCCCAACCCAGTTCGGTCCAAAGTCATAAGTCTGATATGATCCCATATGTTCGATACCAGTCTGTAAAGTCTCCTTCCGACTCATGAAGTCACAGGCCAGTGAGAGCAGAATCCCAGCTCTTGGAGAGGTCCCCTCAGGGCTCCTCATTTCCAGGGTTCAGGGTCCATCAGTAGTATCTATGGGTGATAGAAATATCCCAGCACTGACAGGGGTCTCTCTGTGGCTTTTCCGGCTTCAGAGGTCTGGTTCCATCAGGGTAAGGCCGTGTGGTTTTTTTCTCTGCCTCTTCCAGTTCCTCAGATGCTGCCATCTTGTCTTGTCAGTCCATTGACTCCCAGCAACTGAAAAAAATGGTCTTTCATCTCCACGAGGGAAATACCATGAAACTTCCCAGAATTTTCAGGAGAAAGCCATGCCCACACAGAAGCTTCATTGGCTACTCAATGGCTATCTCCAGATTGACAGGCTAGACTCCACCCCTATGTCTCAATAATGAAATTGCCATGGATACATGACCGCCACAAGTGACAAGGATAAACTTTGGGGCCAGGGTGTTATACCCCATCTGAATCAATGAGGGGACACTCCTGGAGGTCAATGAACAGACCTTGAACTATTTATGGGTTTGATATTGTTATTATTTTTATTTTATACATATATATAGGACATTGGGGTTTTTTTGTTATTGATATCATTGTTTTATTTTCTTTGGTTACTTCTTTTTAGGATGCCTTTTTTTGGTAAATATTATTACCTCTGCAGATCTAGATAAGATAAGCTAGACAAACAGTCTGGAGGTGAAAACGACGGGACTGATGGTTCTGGGGCAGGGAACATGGTAAAAGGGGAGGAAGGGGAAAGGAGATGATATTGACCAGCCCAGGGATAAGGGAATAATAATTGATCCAAAGTCAGTGACAAGGTTGGTGAGAAAAGTCTTATAGGGATTGATCAAGAGTAATGTAACAGAGAGAAAATACTGAAATTCAAATGGAGCCTGAGCAAGATCAAGAGGAAAGTAAAAGAAAATAGAGGAAAGAACTGGGGGATAAAGGGCATTTATAGAGCTTTAAATACAGGCATGTACATAAGTGCATATATTTATATGTGCCGATGGGGAAATAAACCAATGAGCATATACTAATATATTTAGTAGTAGGACAGCAGGTGGGCATTGGACCGCTACTCAAGTACGTCCTCAGTGCAAGAACATTTTGTTCTATTAAGTTCACATTCCATGATGCTCACTTTCCTGACACAATCACTGAAATCAAATGTGTGCATATGCAAATGTGGTGAAGAAAGCTGATGGTGCCTGGCTATCAAAAGATACAGCATCTGGGGTCTTAAAGGCTTGAGTAAACAGGTAACCCTCCAGCTCAGAAGCAACAAAGCCCACATGGAAGAAGCACTCCAGCCTGTGTGACCAGGAGGTGTTGAAAGGATCCGGTGTCATGCATTAAAGAACTAAAATTATATCATTATATATGGCAAGGAGTACAGATTGGGAACCCAACACCCATCAATAGGTGAAGCGACGTCCTCTTACGGAGGGGTTGCAGGGAGGAGATGAGCCAGTTAAAGTACAGTGCAGTAACAATGAAATATGCAATTTTCCTCTAGTTCTCAAATGCTTCCTCCCACCCACTATCATGCTCCCAATTCTACCAGACAAATCCAGCTAGAACAGGGGTTGTACACGGGAGTCAGAAACATGGGGAATTTAGGACAGATGTTCCCTCAGGACTAGTTGTGGAAGTGGTGATACTGGGAGGGTGGAGGGATGGTGGAATAGAAAAGGGGGACCAATTTAAGGGATCTGCATATAACCTCCTCTCTAGGGCACAAACAATAGGGAAGTAAGTGGGGGGGGGCATATTGGACACATTGTACGATATGAAAGAAAAACAGTGATTTGTAAATTATTAGGGGTTCTTGGGAGAAGGGAAAGGTGTGGGGCTGTTACTGGGGACCTAAGTGGAGGGAGGATGTTTTTACACTGCTGATGGCAGCAAACGTGCAAATGTGGCCGGCATACAGTTGATGTATGTGTGCATCGTGAGGGGAGGTGTATGAATTCCCAATAAAATGATTCATAAAAAAGAGAGGGGGAAAGAGGAGCTCATTCCAAGGGCTCAAGTAGAAAATACTTGGAAATGAATATGGCAACATGTATACAGATATGCTTGATACAAATGATGTTATAAGAGTTGCAAGAGCCCCCAATAAATCTTCAAAAAAATACACAGATGTGGGTGGAATTACTTCACCAAGATGGTAGCAAAAGAACCCACAGACTGGGAGAAAAAATTAGCAAAGTTACATTAGACAAAGGGCTTTTTACTAAAATATACAAGACCATCCAAGCCTGAAAAATAGAAGGAAACAGTTAACTTCATGTGGTAGTGGGCAAAAGATCTGAACAGAAGATTCACTAAGGAGGAGACCAGAATGACCAATAAACATATGAGAAAAAGATCCTGATCGTTCTCCATCAGAAAAATGCAAATTAAAATAATCATGACATATCATCTAATACCCTTGAGGATGACCCAAATCAGAAAGCAAAAATGATTGGAGATGTGACAAAATAAGAACACTGCTCCACTGTCAGTGGTCTTGTAGATATGTACAGTCTCCATGAAAAACATTTTGGCAATATTTAAAGCAAATGGATATTGTGCTACCTTATAGCCCAGATGTCTCTCTATTAGGAAAATATCAAGAAAAGGTAAGAAATAAACCATGGCCAGTCATCTGTGCACCAATGTTTACTGCAGGGCATTTTGAGACAACAAAAAATTGGAAGCAACCTAAATTTCCATCAATAGATTAGTGAATTAGTAAACTCTGGCACATACACCCAATGGAGTATTACACATCACTAAAATACACTGATTATCTCATAAACACATTGTTCCATGGGAGGAGTTGGAGGAAATTATGCTAAGAGAATTTAGTGCAACATGAATCCCCCGAGGCAAGTACAATCAACACAGTATATGTAGACGAAAAGACATTTATTTCACACTATATGGGTTGAGTTACAGGCAGTCGGGAGGTCAGACCAAACCCAAGGGAGTGAATCCAAAACAAAGAAGGAGAGAGGTGGCGGGGTGGGGGTGTGAGGAGGGGGAGAGGATAACACGATAACACGGGGGAAGCAGGGCACTAAACCACCCATGAAAAGAGTATTGTGTATGTCTCCACAGAGTTAATAGTGTGCATGCTGACACAAACACACACCCTCCTGGTACACTAAACCTTGAAGACAACATAACCACATAGAGAAGGGCATGAAAAGATTGGGCTATAGGACCACCCCCAATCAGAGCCAAACTGACCCCTCCCTACACATATGCATTATAGAACACAACAATAAACCTACGGGAACAAATCAAGAAGTAAAAAGAAAAAAGGGACAGTTTAGACCCCATATCGGCATGCCAAGCCCTGAGGCCAACACCCCTGCACAGAGTTGCTAAAGCACGTAGAAGACTACATGGTGGACAACAGCTCAAGACATGATGTCTCCTTACTAGAGCATTCCAAAACAGAGAACAATACAGGGGACACAAAGTGGGGAGTTAATCCAGTCTGAATCCCCCCACACAGAGGGAAAACAAGAAGGGAACAGAACAGCAACTGGAGCAAAGAAGAGACACAGAGCCCCTGAAGAGTCCTAAGGGACAGCTCCTTGAATTCCCTCAAGACCAGTGGGGAGAGAGTCATAAAGGTCAATGGAATTATGTATGTTGTTTTGTTTTTTATTTCTCTTTTCAAACTTTTGTTGTCTTTGTGTTTGATCTCTGTCATTGTTGAGTTACCTACTTATATAAGATAGGCATGGGAAACAAGCTCAAGGAGAAAACAATGGGACTGGTAGTTCTGGAGAGAATGGGGAGAGAAGGACTTGGGGGAAGGAAGTGGTAAGCAAACAATGCCATAAACAGGGGAACAACTAGAGCATACAAATAAACAAGGAGTACATAGAAATCCTGAGGGTGCTGAAGCAATAGCAATCTAGCACAGAGGTATTACCAAGAGGCAAAAGTAGGGCAATTATCATGGTGGAACAGAAGGAAGGTGAAAGGAAACAGAAGTATGATCTAGGAAGCAAAGGATATGGATAGAATTATAAGCATAGATGTAAACATATGTGAATACATTAATCCATAGCAATAGATATACTGGCCCAGGTACACATATTTATACAATACACTCATGCTGTGGATGGACTTCAGAACTCTGCTCATGCACTCCCTCAGTCCAAGAACACTTTGTTCTTATCAACTGGCATTCTGTGAATATCTCTTCCCTGCCACAATCACTGAAGATAAAATGGGTGCATACACAAATGTGGTGAAGAAAGCAGAGGGTGCCCATCTACCAAAACATACAACATCTGGCATCTTAAAGGCTTGTATTTAAACAAACAGCCTTCTAGCAGAGAATCAACAAGCCCACATGGAAGAAGGACCCTAGCCTTTGAGGTCTCTCTGGGACAGAGTAACAAGTATCAAAAGACCTAAGACAGATAAATCATATTGTTGAGAATGAGGAGGGTTGGAGCAGAGACCCAAAGCCAATCTATTGAAAATGGGACACCACCTCACTGAGGGGTCACAGGGAAGGTAGGGATGAATCAGGATGCAATTAAGCACGGATGAAGCAAACAATACTCCTCTAGTTCCTTGAGACTTCCTCAAACTCCACTATCATGATCCTAGTACTGTCTTTCACTGGAACGTGCACAGGTATGGATAAGACATAAGAGCACATGACACACAAAATCCAGGAACAGAAATGAGAATAGTGAGACCAGGAGGACAGAAGGAAGGTGGGGAAAGGAGGAAAGGAAGGGGCAACTCATCATGATGATTGACAAATAACTGTACCCATTCCCCGGGGGATGAACAAGAGAAATCCTGGGTGAAAGGAGACAGCAGTTGCTATAAGATGTGAAAATAGTAATATTTTTTAAATTATCAAGTGGTCACAAGGGGAAGAGGGAGAGAGAAAGAGGATCTGACACCAAGAACTCAATAGAAAATAAATGTCTAGAAAATAATGATGGGAAAATATGTACAAATGTGCCTGATACAATTGATGTATGGATTGTTACAAGAGCTGTAAGAGCCCTCAATAAAATGTTAAAAAAATAAATTTAAAAAACACTGTGTAACAATAAACTGTGTACAAGAGACTAACGTTAAATACAGATGCAAATAAGTTAATATTGAAATAATTGGGTAAAATACTCCGTGAAAATTAGAGTCACAAGATAACTGTGTGGGTACATTAATATCAGACAAAATAACTTTAAGTAAAATACTGTTTCAAGGGATGAAAAGTGTCTTTATGAATTCCTAATGGTTTCATTGAATGAAGATATATAGCAATTTTGAATGTGCAATGCTGATATAAAGTTTCATGGAAAAATAGAATTATCTACCAAGGTCCTAGGGGTTTCTCTGTCTCTTGATGCTTCAAAGTTGGTTCATTCTTACAAATAGGGGGTGGTGACAATTGATGAATTCTCTCTCTTAGTATTTATTACACACCCCATATTTGCATGCTATTGTTAGATATCATCTAGGCCAGCGGTCCTCAACCTGTGGGTTATGGCTCTCTTGGAGTCAAACGACCTTTAATGGGGCTTGCCTAAGACCATTAGAAAACACAAATATCTGATGGTTTTAGGAATGGAGACACCACTCCTGTATCCATCTCCAGGTGGATACACCCGCATGTAAGCACACCCACATACTAGTACCAACCTCATCACATACACCCTGTACAAATACAGGTGTTTGTGACAGGGTTGCTTCCATAATATACTTATACAGACCAGTCACACATGTGTAAAGAGAAGCTTCTATGTAGAGAGCAGCTACTGTGTTGAAAGCAGCTGCTATGTTAAAAGCAGCTACTCTGTTGAAAACACAAGGAATGAAGGTAAAATGACACTTCATGAATTATAATTTCTGGGTAAAATAGTAAAAGCATGTACTATAAAATCATCAACTACTGCAAAAAATCTGCAATATGGGAAATTAATGTGAATGCTGATCGGTCTTTTTATATTCAGCTGTGGTTGATGTGAATACTGCCCTCTTATGATAGTAAAAGGTATGTAAAAACAAAGAGAATGGTAAATCATATGAAATTTTATTGAATTGTATTGTCTGAATCATGCCATGTAGCATCTTTTGTGTTATTAAAGCTGTTATTATATGTTATTCTCATTAGCAAACCATTCCATGACAATGAATCATGTAGAGAATAGCATTAAGAAAAGAAAATATCGTGAGGAATATTTACAGTATGTTTTTACCTCAATAATTACAGCAGGAAGTGAGAAACCGCAATGTATTATTTTGCTATGAAATTCTCTCAGTCAAGTCTATGGAGCCTAACAAACTAAAATGTCATCTGATCTTTGCTGGAGAGATACCAACTGTTTTAGAAGCAAAGCAGATGGACTCAAGAAAGCCAGACTTGACACTGCTGAAAAGTGCCACAAACAAAACATAGCAGCCATGAAGCTTCATATTTGACAGTACTCAGAATTGCCAGAGCTATGAAATCTCACACCATTGATGTGAATTTACTGTTCTCATTGTTCAAGTTATTATCAGAAATGAATTTGTTATGAAACTGAGTGAAATTTCCTTATCTAATGACACTGTCTGCAGAAGGGTAGATGGTATGTGTGCCGGTATACTTTATTGGGTAATCTAGGAAATTAAATCTATTCAACTTCCAATATTTAGCATCCAGCTTGATGAATCTACAGACATTGCAAACTGTACACAGCTTATGATTTACATGATGTAAATTAATGATGGTCACTTTCAAGGTGAGTTTCTTTGTCACAACCTTCTTGAAACAACTACTGCATGTCATATATTAGAAACAGTGGGTACATTTCTGAAAGAACATAAGATCCCTTGGGCTAAGGTTTGTGGTGTTTGTACATATGGTGCACCAGCTGTGCTAGGATGTCTATCAGTATTTCAAGGTTTGGAACTGAATGACTCACCCAAAATCATCAGAACTTCCTATAAGATTTATTGGAGGGAGGAATCATGATGTGGCTGAGATAACTAGCCCGTACAAGGAGCTCCACTGATTCTGGTGTCTAGGAGGTCAAGAGGAAGTACTCTGGTGAGTAGAAAGGTCCTCATAAGCGGGCCTCCCTGTCCAAGAAGGGACCCTGCCCCACATCTGCTTTGTCTCAAGCTCCAGAGATCCGGATCCATATATCAGTTGATTTCCCACCTGGAGGGAGACCCGTACGTCTCTTGCCGCCAGACTATGGCTCCTCCCATCCACCTAACCGCCGCCCCAGCAACATGATGGACAGGGTGGAGAGCGCTCCAAAGCTGTTCAGCCACTGTATACCAGCGGACCACTCAGGACTCCCACATAGGGGAGCAGTGCCTGCTTCCCATGATTCCCACCCTGCATGGAGCTCATGGCTACACTTCTCAGCTTCCTCCCTGCGGCCACCCAGGGTCCCAGGACCCAAACCCACAGCAGCATTTATTGCCCGTGCTTGTGCACCCAGCACCGGTGCCAGAGTCGCTTCCAGCACCCAAGCGGCCACGCATGCCCCGTTGGTAGGATGCAACTCCTGCCTTTGCTGAGGCCCCATTCAGAAAGAACAACCCAGCATTGCCCATCCTCCCTCTCCCCTCGCACCAGCCCCATACCTGGGCTGTGGGGTAACCCAACTAGCCTAACTCACAAGCTAACTTGGAGCGCTCACACCACCCTACCAGAGCTGAGGGAATCTAGGAGGGGATTGGGGCCTGCATGTGATCGATCGCCGCAGTCTCCCTGCGGGGGAGAAGGGACAGAGGTAGGGCGAGTAGAAGTAACCCCGCCCCTTTTGTGGGGCAGCCATTGTTTATGCGAACTTAGCCGTGGCAGGAGAGGGGACCTAGGCACCTGCTCTCCAAGGTGCGATAGGGTTAGGTGCCCAAGCGATTGGGCTGGCCAGCCTCCCTCCGCAGGAGAAGGGACAGAGGTAGAGCATATAGAGACGGCTGCGCTCACTGTTTGGGGCGGCCATTGTCTGTGAGAACTTGGCCACGCCGGCAGGAGAGGGGACCTAGACACCCGCTCTCCGAGGGGCGGTAGGACCAGCATGCTGGCGCTCGGGTGGGCCTGTCTCCCGGTGCAGTAGAAGTGAAAGGGCTATAAATAGCAGCGGATATGCGCACTGTGTGATGGTCATAGGCAGTGCAGACTAGCTAGCTGTGGTGGGGATACCTGGTTGCCTCAGGGTCATCTGTCGCTTCTTTAGGATCAACTGTAGTCTGCACACAACCTAACCTGTTTCTCCACAAGAAAATGGGTTGTGTGAGACTCCAGTGTGGCAGCGATAGGCTTTGCGGCACAAAATAGAGCAGATTAGAAGGATTTTCACATTCTGGAAGACGTGGTGAGAACACTGCGTGCTGCTCTGCCTTGCCGTGGTCAGTGACTATTTCAAACTAGCTGGGTTCCCATGGAAAAGAGGACTTGACTAAGACATTCAACATGCACTGATTTGTCTGGTAGCAACTGGAGCCACAGAAAGAGGTGGCCTGATTCCTGAAGAAAGAGGTCCTTGCCCGGATTCACTAGAGCTGGGGTCAGTTTTTCAAGCTGGACAGGCAAGCCACACAGCCCTCCCATAGCTGGGGGAATCTCTGAGGCAACCTATGGCACGATTTTGCCCCTAGCTGACACAAGCAAATATAGGGAGCTGGTATTTTTAAGAACATCTCTTGCAACAAATACAACTGGGCCTTGCAGGCACACCGCAGCCCAGTCCAGCCTTAGTGTCAGGAGTCTGAGACATGGACCAGGGCTTTCAGGCCCAGAAGTGCTATCTCATCTAGAGACAGGGGAAAACAGCTACTGCAAATAGGGCTCTTACAACTTGCCACCTGCAGTCACTGTTTTCACACGCTGGTACCACTCCTGCCCATCAGGGGAAGCCTGAGTGATGAACCCAGCTGCCTAATAAGCCCTGCAGGGTGAACCCGCTGGGAGTTGTGGGAAAGCAGAGACACTGTCCCAAAAGTGCAAATCTACTACTCATCGAGTGACCTAGAGTCTCAGAGGCCAGCCTCGGGTACTGCTTCCAGAGTCATGGTCTAGGTCTTTGCAGCACATTAGTGGAGAGTGCATACATGGCCCAACCTGGGGCTAGAAATATAGGGGACCATTAACCCAGTTTAGGGAGCCCCCCAAACCCAGGGCAGGTCACACCACCTTAGCTCCAATCAACACTGACACCTGCCCAGGGGTCTCATATAGCCCTATTACTCTACCAACATCATCCTTCTGTTAATTTGAGTCCCCCGCAGCTTTCGCCAACAGTGCCCACCACCTCTTACTACTGTTCATTTTTGAGCAACCACAGTACCTACCTCCACAGAAGCCATACCTACCTTCATAGTAGGCCAAGGCAGCCATTGCAAGCAGCAGCGTCAATCGCACTGGGAGAGTAGGCAAGTCCCCTTGGTCTCCTAGGAATATGGCACTCATCTCTTCAAAATCATCACATAAACAGCACCATACCACATCACTCCCAATAAGTAAACAAGAAAGACAATTGTCATCAATAGAATTAACAACACTCATAGAAAAATATGATAAGGACCTAGCACAAAATGAAATTTTCAGAAGGGTGTATGGAGTAGTACAGATGAGGGAAGTTATACAGAGTAAAGATGCAGTGA
The DNA here is from genome assembly GCA_004026705.1 of Nesogale talazaci. NCBI lineage: Eukaryota > Metazoa > Chordata > Mammalia > Afrosoricida > Tenrecidae > Nesogale > Nesogale talazaci. The sequence goes on along the minus strand of PVJH01006010.1, from coordinate 18,393 downwards.
ATGCAGTGATACATGGGATGAAGGTCATGATAGAGGGTATAAAATCCACAATTGAGGGCATGAAGTTCATTCGCAAAAGGGAAATACAGGAATTTACAGAGGAAGTAACTGAAGCTACAAACAAGATCACCAACCTGATGAATAAAATAGAGAAGACTGATCTTGAAGATGAAAAAGCAGACCTCAGCAAATGGGAAAGGCAATAAAACAAAATTATAAAACAGACCGAAGAAAACCTGAGATCAATGACCGATGCTATGAAAAGGAACAACATGTGAATTATAGGCCTACCTGAACAACGCACATCGAAGAAATCAACAGCTAAATTGACAAGGGAATTTCTTGAAGAAAACTTCACCATCCTAATGAATGAGAACCAGTCAGTCACACAGAAAGCAGAAAGAACGTCAAGTAGACTAGACCCCAAGAAGAACTCACCAAGGCATATAATAGTTAAATTATCCAACTTTGAGGAAAAAGAGAAAATCCTAATGTCAGCAAGAGAAAGGAAGATGGTCACATACAAATGCTCCGAGGTTAGAATATGTGCAGATCTATCAAGATAAACCATGAAAAGGAGAAGATAGTGGATTAAAATCTTCCAGAAGCTGAAAGAAAACAATGCCTCCCCTAGAATTCTCTACCCTGAAAAATTATCTAACAAAATAGAAGGAGAGATATGGGTCTTTCAGGACAAAGTAAAACTTAAAGAATATGCTGTGAGACACCCAACCCTGAGGAAGATCCTTGCTGACTCACTATGGCCAGAAGACCAACATCCACCAATCACAAGCAGGAGAACATCATACAGCCCAACTCCATGCAGAAGCCAACAAACTGATACCAACCATTTAGGAAATATGGCTGGAGGAGGAAAACATGGCAAAAAAGAAGCTATCAAAAAAACACAGAGCAGCGATAAAAAAGATGGTAGTAAAGCACCCAAATCAAAAGCCAAGAGATAACACTCATGAATGCACAGATTAGGATAATAACCCTAAATGTAAATAGCCTCAATTCTTCCATTAAAATAAAACGCTTCTCAGACTGACTCAGAAAATATATCCCATTCATCTGTTGCCTGCAGGAAGCACATCTTAAGATTGCAGACAAGAATAAACTAAGAATAAAAGGCTGGAGGAGGATATACCTGGCAAATGTTGACTCAAAAAGAGCAGGAGTCACAATCCTAATCTCAGACAAAATTAATCTCAAGGTTCAAATTGTAAAAAGAGACAAGGAAGGGCACTTTATAATGCTCAAAGGATCACTTCACTGGAAACCTGTGAGCATATTAAACATATATGCGCCAAATGAGAGATCCGCAAAATTCATCAAAAAGACCATCCAGAACTTGAAGAAAGATATAACAGACTCAACAATTATAGTAGGGGACTTTAATACACCACTTTCAGAGAAAGACTGATCATTGGGTAGGAAGCTCAGCAAAGAGGCTATAGAACTAAACAATGCAACTAAACAACTAGATCTGAAAGATATATGTAGAACTTTTTATCAAAATGCAAAAAATACACATTTCTCCAGCCCACATGGCACATTTTCGAAGATAGACCACATGCTGGGTCATAAGTCAAGCCTAAGTAAATTTAAACATATAGAGATCATACAGACATCCTTTTCTGATCCCATGCCACAAAGCTGGAGATCAATGAAAGGACAACCAGGAAAGTGAAGACAAACAGTTGGAGAATGAATAATGAGCTTCTTTGGCATGATTGGGTACTGACCCAGATCAGAAGGGAGATAAAAGAATTTCTAGAAACTATTGAGAATGAAAATACCTCCTATCAAAACCTTTGGGACAAGGAGAAAGTAGTTATCAGAGGTAGCTTGATTGCAATAGGTGCTTATATGAAAAAGGAAAGGAGACTCATGACAGATACGCTCTCATTAAGACTCCAACAACTAAAAGAGAGTCAACAGAAAAAGAGAGTCAACAGAATAATCCCTCCAACACCAAAAGAAAATAAATAATAAAAATCAGGGCAGAGTTGAATCAGTGGGAAGATAAAAGAACAATGCAGAAGATTAATGCAGCAAAGAGCTGGATCTTTTAAAAGATCAAAAGAATTGACACACCTTTGCCAAAACTAATCAAAGAAAGGAAAGGACATGCAACAGTAATCAGGATGAGGAATGAAACAGGGATAATCACAACAGACCCTACTGAGATTAAAAGCATAATAACAACATACTATGAAGAGCTCTAATCTAATGAAGTCAACAATTAAGAAGCTATGGACAAATACCTGGAAAAGCAATCTCTCCCCAGATGACACAGACAGAGATTGAGAACCTAAAAAAACCCATAACAAGAGTAGAAAAAATATGGCTAACCACAAAAAAAGTTCCCGGACCAGGCGCCTTCACAGGGGAATTCTACAAAGCTTTCAGGGAAGAGCTGGCACCGATCCTCCACTAAAGTTTTTCAGAGCATAGGAAAAATGGAAAGGTTCCAAACTCCATATATGGAGCCAGTATAGCTTTGATACCCAAACCGGGAAAATATCCCATAGTAATAGAGAAGTACAAACCATTATCTCTGATGCACATAGATGCAAGAACCTTCAACAAGATATTGGCCAATAGAACACATAATCCACAGGATCAGAAAAGAATCATCCCAGGGATGCAGGGATGGTTTAACACCTGCAAATCCATCAATATTATATACCATATTGATAAGATAAAACATAAGAACTACATGGTTATATCTATAGATGCAGAGAAAGCATTTGACAACATCCAACACACTTTCCTAATTAAGACCCTCAGGAGGATAGGAATAGAAGGGCAGTTTCTCAAGTTTAACACAAGTAATCTATGAAAAGCCGACAGCTAACATCATTGTCAATGGAGAAAAGACTTAATCAATCCCACTGAAAAAGTGGACCAGACAAGGATACCCCTTATCCCCACTGATATTCAATAGAGTACTGAAGATCCTAGTTAATAACATAAGACAACGAAAAGACATCACATGAATCCAACTGTGGAAGGAGGAAGTGAAATTATCGTTATTTGCGGATTACATGATCTTGTACATAAAAATTCCAAACACTCCACAACCGGAGTACTTACAGCGATAGAGGAATATTGAAGAGTGGAAGGATTCAAGATTAACAAACAGAAGTCGATTGGATTGCTGTATACAGCTGACAAGACCGTAGAAGAGATCAGAAAGGCAGTAACATTCACAATAGCTAAAAATCTTAGGGATATGTCTAAAAAAAAAAACACGGCTGAGCCCTGGTGACGTAGTGGTTGTGCGCAGGACTGCAGCCCACTGGGATGGAGGTTCAATTCCAGCTCCACAGGAGCAAAAGCTGGGACTCCTACTCCCACCACCAGAGGGCAGTGATGCCCCCCCCAAAAAAACCACAAAAGACCTGTACAATGAAAACTATAAAACCTTACTACAGGAAACCAAAAATGGCCTCCAAAAATGGAGAAATATTCCATAGACATGGATTGGCAGACTCAATATTGTAAAGATAGCTATCCTACCCAGGGGACTCTATAAGTTCAAAGCCATCCCAATTCAAATACCAACAGCCTTCATAAGAGAACTGGAAAAATTGGTCACCAACTTTATAAGTGGTGGGGGGAAAGCCCAGAATTAGCAGAGATCTCCTCAAGGAGAAGAACACAGTAGAAGGGCTTGCTATACCTGGCTTTCACACCTACTACCAAGCCACAGTGGTCAAAACAGCATGGTACTGGCAAAATGACAGATACACAGACCAATAGAAAAGAATGGAAAACCCAGAAATAAAACCATTAACATATAGAAAACTGATGTTTGACAAGGACTCTAAGAGCATCAAATGGGACGGTGACGCTCTGTTTGACAAATGGTGCTGGAAACAATGGAAATCCACGTGTAGAATAATGAAACAGGATCTCTAACTCACCTTATGCACAAGAACAAACTCAAGCTGGATCAAAGACCTGGAAGTAAAACTCCAAATCATCAGGACCATTAGAGAAAGAATCAGGAAAAAATCTCAGAACCTTGGCCCAATGAACACAAAGGCTGACTACAATAGGGCAGGGCACACACATAGGAGATACTGAAATTGACAAACGGGACTTAATAAGGATAAGACACCTGTGTGCATCAAAAGACTTTACCAAGAGGGTAACTAGGGAACCCACAGACTGGGAGAGGATTTTTAGCATGGCATAACAGACGAAGGGCTTATCACGAAAATCTACAATACCCTCCTTTTCTGCAAAAAGAAACAGTCAGTTAACCTTTTGAAGAAATGGGGAAAAGAACTAAGAAGAAGTTTCACTAGGGAGGAGACCCATATGGGCAATAGACACATGAGAAAATGCTCCTAATCATTAGCCATCAGAGAAATGCTGATCAAAGCAACTATAAGATACCATCTAACACCTTTGAGGTTAGCCCAAATCAGAAAAACAGAGAGCAACAAATTTTGTTGGGGATATGGCGAAATAGGAACACTTCTACATTGCTGGTGGTCCTGTAGATATGTACAACCGTTATGGAAAGCAGTCTGGAGATACATAAAGAAAATGGAAATTGAACTACCTTATGACCCAGCTATCCCTCTATTGGGTATATACCCAGAAGGGGTAAGAAATAAACCACGGCCAGTGGTATGCATGCCAATGTTTATTGCAGCACAATTCACTATTGCAAAAAGTTGAAAATAATCTAAATTTCCATCAGCAGACGAGTGTATCAGGAAACTCTGGCACATACACAGAATACAGTACTATGCTTCACTCAGAAGTACTGATGAGCACATGAAGCATGTCTTCTCATGGGGAGAGCTGAAGGAAATTATGCTAAGCGAAGTGAGTCAAACACAAAAGGAGAAGTACAGCATGAGCCCACTGAGGTAAGTGTAACCAATATGGTAGGCATAGAAGGGAAGGCCCCTATAACATAACAGTTTGTCAGAGATCCAGGGATAGGGGAGGAGGTGGAACCAAACCCAGGGATATACATGTTGGGTACAGCAACATGGGGAGAGAGAAAAAGGTGATTCAAAAGTAAAAGGATAACGGAGGGAGCAGGGCACTAACTCACCCAGGTGGGGAGTACGGGTCTTATCTCCACAGAAGCTGAAGTGGGCGAGCAGATCCTACCATGCAACACCTAACCATGAGGAAAGTGTTGGATGGAGGCATGAAAAGAGAGAACTACAGGGCCGGCCATAACCTGAGCCAGACTGACTCCTTCAGTGGAAGTGGGTGTGGCAGAGAAAAGGTGGCACAAATTGACCAACATGCCCCACCCACATGGAGACAGGTGGAAATGGAGGAAGAGAAGAAGAGCCGATCCTGTCCCCATGCTATCCCAATTTTTGACCATGATTCTCAGAGGACTATGCTCCTGAGGGGACCTAAGCCACAGGGGGTACTGGGCAAACAACAGCAGGGCTTGTCACACTGTCTCCCTACAGACAGCAACAGATGACATTTTGGGGGTAACACAGCAAGGAAGCAAGGCGATCTGAGTCCCCAAAATTGACCAAATCAAGAAGGGAGCACTCCTGGCTGGACAGTCCGGAGGAGAGAACCACTGAACTGATGATTCCTGACAGCCGTGGGGGAAAAGGGATAGGAAGGGGTGTATGGACAGACTCAGAGATGGTGGGGAACAACCAGTGATCTGCAATTGGTGGGAAGGAGAGTGGGGGAGGCCTAATAGGGCCAAAGAAAGTGTAATGTAACCGAGATGAAGTTCTGAAACTCAAGTGAAGGCTGAGCATGAAAGTGGAACAAGAGGAAGGCAGAAGGAAACAGAGGAAGGAATGAGAAGGAAAGAGCACTTGTAGAGGTCTAAACACAGGCATCTGTATATGTAAATATAATTATCTATGATAAGGTGGGAACAAATTCTGGTACATAAGGCAGCAGCTGGACCTTGGGCCCCAACCCAAGCACTCCCCCAATGCAAGAACACTTTGAATCTGGCCACGATGCTCACTGACCCAATACCATCACTGAAGTCAAAGAGGTGCATAAGCAAATGTGGTGAAGAAAATGGATAACGCCCAGCTATCAAAAGATACACAGTCTGGGGTCTCAAAGCCTGAAGCTAAACCAACAGTCAACTAGCTGAGAATTATCCAAGTCCACGCAAAAGAAGCACACCAGCCAGTGTGGCCAAGAAGTGTCAAAAGGATCAGGTCTCAGGCATCAAACAGGAAAAATACATTATTTTGTATGTACTTTCCTGAGATAATCATTGAGGACAAGTGGGGGGCAGGAGAAAGAGTGGTGAAGATGGCTAATGGTACCCAGTTATCAAAAGATATAATAACTGAGGCCTCAAAAGCTTGAGGATGAGCAAACAGTGCAACAATGCCTACCATTGAAGAACCACACCAGCCTATGCAACCATGAGGAGTGGAAAGAACCAGGTATGAGAGATGAAAGAACAAAAAACATAGCATTATGTGGTCACCCTCCCAACATGATTGCTGAGGACAAAAGAGTGCAGAGGCAGACAGAGCTGAAGAATCTTATGGCGCCCAGGCACCAAACGATACAGTAGCTGGGATCTTAAAAGCTTGAAGGTGAACAAGTGGCCACCCAGCACAGAAACAGCAAAGCCCACATAGAAGAAGTGCACCAACCTGTGTGATCACGAGGGGTCAAAGGGAGCAGACATCAAACATCAAAGAACAATGATTAAATCACTAAGAATGAGGGGGGAGAGCAGGGTGGGGACACGAGGCCCACTTGTGGGCAATTGGACATCCCTTTAAAGGGAAGTCAGGGGGAGGAGATGGGTCAGTCAAGGGGCAGTGAGGTAGCAATGAAGCATAAAACTTTCCTCTATTTCCTGAAGGTTTCCTCCCCTCAACCACCATGGTCCCAATTCTGCCCTGCAGTTCCAGCTGGACTGGAGGAGGTGTACTGGAGGAGATAGGAGCTGGAAACACAAGGAACTCAGGGTGGATTAACCCCTTGGGGTCAGTGGTGGGAGTGGAGTTGCAGGATGGGTGGAGGGAGGGTAGGGTGGTGAGATGAAGCCAGCTGCGGGGATTTGCAGACTGTCTCCTATCTGGAGGACAGACGTAGGGAGGAGTGGGCAGATGGAGATGTCGGGCAATGTAAGATATGACAAAACAATAATGATTGTAGACTAATGAGGACTGGGGGAAGGGGGAGCAAGGAAGGAGGGGGAAGAAAGAGAGACTCATATCAAGGACCCAAGTGGAAAGGCAGATGTTGGGAGAATGTTGACGAGGGCAGGCAAATGGGGGTGGTTGGCACAGTATATGTAACTATGTATTGAACTACGTATGATGAAATGCGATGTATGAGCCCCCAATAAAATGATTAAACAATTAAAAAATATTTATTGCCAAATATTAGCAATGAAGATGCTGCCACAAGAGTTACAAGAAGTCATGGAAAGTGTCGTAAATTCTGTCAATTTTGTAAAGGCGACCACTTTAGGTTGACTGTTTTCGCAACTATGCAACAAGTTGGATGTGCCGAATAGTGATCTGATATTTCACACTGAAGTGTGAGAGGAAAAGTTTTAAAACATGTTTGTGAGCTTCGTGATGAACTCAAAATATTTCTTGGGGGGGACATCACTGCCCTCTGGTGGGAGTGGGAGGCGCAGCCTTGCTGCTGCTGGATGTGAACCGCCAAGCCAATGGGTCACAGTCCTGCACACAACCACTATGCCACCGGGACTCAGCCAACTCAAAACATTTTTTAATCAGAAAGCAAGACTGTACTTTGAAGCACCTTTCAGCAGTAAAGGTGAACTGCAGAAAATAGCTTACTTGGTTGACATCTTTGCCATCTTGAAGAAGTTAAATTTATCACTACGAGGACCAAATGCAACATGCCCCAATTTGTCTGAAAAGATCCAATCATTCCAAATGAAACTTCAGCTTTGACCAAAAAGAAAATGGATGCAAATCAAATTTACATGATGCCTACCTTATCTGCTTTATTTGATGACCATGATATTGAATGAGACAAAAGGATTATAATGATAATTTCTGTGAAAGAACATTTGCACTTGCTTGCAGACCAGATTTAATAATATTTTCCTAATGCACTTGACACCTCATTTGCATTTGCCAGAAGCCCATTCATAGTCAAAGTGGAAGATGTTCCTGATATAGCAAAAGAGGAGTTCTTGAACTTATTAGCAGCAAGAATTGATTTCTCTACAATGCCAGTTACAAAATTCAGGATCAAGTGTTTGCAGCCATACTCTGTTTTGTCTGAGACTATGTTGCTCCTTCTTCCATTTCTAACAACATCCCTTTGTAAAAGTGGGTTTCCAAGCTTGTTGGTTATCAAGTCTAAATACAGAAGTAGACTTGTTGTGGAAGATGATCTTCGCTGTGCTCTTGGAAAGACTGCCCCGAGGATTTCTGATCGGGTAAGAAAGAAGTTATCTCAATCTTCTGCACTGATGTTGGCTTTTTACATGTACTGTGGCAAAATGTAGCAATGTGGTTTGTTGTTTTATATTAGGACTGTCACCATGCTGGAAGACCAAATTTCATTTACTTCTAATGAGAAGTAAATATTTCACAATATATAATTACATAGTGTTTTGTGATTAATCACTATGCTTTAATTATGTCCAATTTGTAACAATGAAAATAAATCCTGCATATCAGATATTTACATTATGATTCATAATAGTAGCAAACTTCCAGTTATGAAGTAGCAATGAAAATATTTTTATGGTTGGGGATTCACCACAACATGAGGAACTGGATTAGAGGCATTAGGGAGGCTGAGAGGCACTGTTAGAATCTGGCGGTTCCAACTAACTCATAGCGACCCTATGAATAACAGAATGAAGCATTGCTTGATTCTAGGCGCTCCTCAGAATTATTCTTTTATTTCAGCCCACTATTGCTGCTACTTTCTCAGTCTATTTTATTTGCATTCAGTTGATCTTCATCAGTATTGCAAGATTGTGTCATTTGCTTATTGCATGTTGTTAGTAGGCATTCTTCCAATCATGATGCCACATATTTCTTCAGATAATCCAGCTTCTCTGCTTATTTTCTCAGCAAACAGATTGAATGCGTATGGTAAGAGGATACAAACCTGACATACTCCTTTCCTGATTTTAAGCCATGTAGTATTCTTGTGTTCTGTTTGCACAACTGACTCTTAACCCATGTACATATTCCACATGAGTTTGTTTATGTAGTATGCTTCCATGAATGCTACAGACCGGGAAATCATTTGGGACAATTCTACCCTTTTAATTTGGGTCACTGTGGATCTAAATCAGTCCTGTTTGATCCATAATAGCACCATCCATAACAACATATATGACAGCTTATTTAACAACAACCTACTTTAACATTAACAAGTTAAACGGACATAATGTAAATACATATAAGTTAACAAATTATAAAATATAGAAAATGTAAACAACTAACAGCAAATAAGAAGTTTAACCAATAGAAGGAATCCTTCCAACAAAGAAAATCCAGAACAGATAACTTTACTGATATATTTTATCAAACATTAAAGAATTTAGAATAATTCTTCTCAAAGTTTTCACACACAAAAATAGAAGAGGTAAAACACTTTCTAACTCATTTTATGAGGCATGTGTCACAATGATACAAAAGTATGATAAGGGCTGAGCCCCGGTGGTGTAGTTGTTGTGTGCGGGGCTGCGGTCCACAAGGCTGGCAGTTCAAATCCAGCAGCAGCTCTCCAGGAGCAAGGCTGAGCCTCCCACTCCCACCAGGGGGCAGTGATCCCCCCCCAAAAAGTATGATAAATGCATAATGATATTCCTAAGTTTTATGCCTATAAATCCAAAAATATTCAACAAAATGTTAGCAACTGATACTCAAACTTATGCAGCAACCACTAAACCTATGGCTTAAGAAATTGAATAATTCTTTGAATTTCTCAAATCTGGCATTGATTAAACATGCAAAAATGTTTGTGCTTGTGTTGTGCTAGCCTGGGTAGAATAGAGAAATAAATCCATAGAAACTCTCATGTATATAAGAAAGAGTTTTATATGTATTTGTCTATCTAGTCCACCCAGACTAACACTTTGTGGTACCTCAGAAATGGTGTCTTGGAGAAACAAATCACAAAGATGGAGAGAGGATGTTTGTTTGACCTCTGTCTCATGGTAGTGTTTCTTCTTTGGCTAGCCAGAGGTCAGATATGACCATGCAGTTTATTGCATTATTTTCTAGAAAGAATATGGGAAGTTAAAACTTTGATTATTGTGTTTCAGTGTTGTCTTTGGTTATTCCTGTGCGAAATAGTGAAAATGAATATAGATAATGTAAATTTTGAGGTCAGGGGTAGAAAGTGCCATTTGACTATCTTTGAAACCATGCTGCTTAAAAAAATGGCTGACAGAGGTAGTCGTGCTGCTGCCCTCTGAATAAAGATGGCGGAACGTGGCTACAGCTTTTCGCTGACTACATTCAGCCCATATGGTAAACTTGTCTAGATTGAATATGCTTTGGCTGCTGTAGCTGGAGGAGCTCCATCAGTGGGAATTAAAGCTGCAAATGGTGTGGTATTAGCAACTGAAAAGAAACAGAAGTCCATTCTATATGATGAGCGAAGTGTACAAAAAGTGGAACCCATCACCAAGCATATAGGTCTGGTGTATAGTGGCATGGGCCCAGATTACAGAGTACTTGTACACAGAGCTCGGAAATTAGCTCAGCAGTACTATCTGGTTTACCAAGAGCCTATTCCCACCACGCAGCTGGTACAAAGAGTAGCTTCTGTCATGCAAGAATACACCCAGTCTGGTGGTGTACGGCCATTTGGAATTTCTTTACTAATTTGTGGTTGGAATGAGGGACGACCTTATTTATTTCAGTCAGATCCATCTGGTGCTTACTTTGCCTGGAAAGCCACAGCAATGGGAAAGAACTACGTGAATGGGAAAACATTCCTGGAAAAAAGATATAATGAAGATCTGGAACTTGAAGATGCCATCCACACAGCTATCTTGACCCTCAAGGAAAGCTTTGAAGGACAGATGACAGAAGATAACATAGAAGTTGGAATCTGCAATGAAGCTGGATTTCAGAGACTGACTCCAACTGAAGTTAAGGACTACTTGGCTGCCATAGCCTAATAAAGACATGACTGAACAAGCTAGAATTTCCTATCTGTCTACTCTTAGCATGTTTAAAGTATGTTTTGTTTTGCAGGCTTTTTGCAGAATCATTTCTACATGGTTTAATGGACTGATGTTTTTAAAGTGATAGAAATCATAATAAACTGTTAACCTCCCCCCCACCCCAAATGGCTGACAGAAAGCATGGGTCTGGTTTTATGCCTTCAGAGACCTAACCCTATATTTTTGTGTAAATATAATAGCTTAGATAGACTAAATAAGGATTGAACTTGACTGTTTTTAAGAATTAAGTTTAGTAAATCCAGGTAGACCAAGGATGTACACTGGTGCCGAAAACATGGGGAATTCAGGAGAGATGAAGGAACCCTCCAGGACCAGTGGTAAAAGTGGTGATGCTTGGAGGGTGGAAGGGAGGTGGAGTAAAAAGGGGGAACCAATTGCAGGAATTACATATAGCCTCCTCCCTGGGGTACAGACAACAGGGAAGTGGGTGAAGGGACACATTGGACAGTGTACAATATGACAAAATAATGATAATTTGTAAATTATTAAGGGTTCATGGTTGTGGAGAAGGAGGGGAAATATGGGGAGCTGATACCAAGGGTCTAAGTAGAAGGATGATGTTTTGCCAACAATGATGGCAACAAATGTACAAATGTGGTCTGCATACAATTGATGCATGTATTGATCATGATGAGTTTTATGAGCCCCCAATAAAATGATTTTAAAAAATTGATCTTAGTATTTGATTCTACTTTGTTTATACTGGTTTCCTCTGTTTATTATTGATATAATAATTGACAGAAATTTTTATTTGGAAGTATGAAAATAGAGAACTTGTTAGTTCATTTGCCTCAAGTCAGTGATTTGATCTCTAGATGGGTTTGTAAAGTTACCAGATTTTAAGCGAGGCACCATTGGCTGGGGGAGGGTGTTCTTGATTAAAATTTTTGTCTATATGGAGCAAAAAAATTTCATAAAACACAAAAATAATATTGTAATATATTTATTTTAATTTAAAACACTGTGGGATGTTGTTAACCTGTTAAAAAGCAAGACGTCTGGTCACCTTAGTTAGGACATACCTTCAGAGAAGTCTCTGAAAGGATAAGTCCACCCAGTATTTTTGAATATTAAGGATATTTTCATTCCAAGAGTCTGGCCTAAAGGCCAGACTGATAGATTGAAGGAAGAGGAAATCTGTTCTTTTGGAAATCTTGAACTAGTGGCTATTTTCAGAAGATGGAAAAAAATCTGGAACCATGAAGAAAACTCCTCTCTAGGACTGAATGTTAAAGAAATCCTGAGGCAGGCTGAAATGCTTGCTCGGTGACCACCTTGATTTACTTGTTGAGTGGAAGTGAGGGAAATGGAGCAATAAAGAAATGGGCTGAGTCTGGCCACTGACACCTGTGGACCTGGTTTACAAGGAACTAGAGGAACAATCAGAGTGGGATGATTGGTCTGAAGCCTAGCACAAGTTGCTAGACTTGTTGAGAATTTGTGATGGAGCCATGGTTTAGTGGAAGGCAACCAATGAATACCTCGGTGAGGCTAAGTGAGACAGCCCACACTGAGTTGACTAGAACCCGACCAGATGAAGAGAAACTATTTGAACCTGTGAACTAGTGCATATTGCTGCAGACTTTATTGGTGGCCTTCCCTGGTTTAACTTTGCTTATGGCTGCAGACTTCTCAAGGTTTCAACTGGAATGAATATTCTTTACATTGAAAAATATGATTGTTGCCTCAGAGCACTGGGTTGATGTAAATGAGCAATAGAGAAATTAGATACCCAAATTTGGGGAATAAAGGCATGAAGTGATTGTCTTACAAACTTTCATATTTGGAGGAATATAGGATTATAGGATTAAGGTGTGGATGTTACTAACTGAAATTGTTAGGCATGAGATATTTTTTTGTTCACTCACAGAATGTTATGTCTAAATGAGGGTGGCACATGTTGGACTGTAGGTACTTTAGCTTTCTACTGTTAAGTACTGATATGATTTTATTATTGTTTGTTTGAAAATTACATATGGTTCCAGAGTTCTGTGGAAATGTCAAATTGACAAGGGTTGGTCTGTGTCCGTTGCCTAATCCGGTGTCAGTTTGAGGATTAAAAGTATAGAGGTGGCTTCTATCTGGTCATTCTGGAGATAGTCAATGAGGCCTCTTTGTAGACAGGGTCTACTTCTCTGAGAATTCTGGGAAATCTGGCCCTTCCTTCATGGAAGCAGGAGACACTCTCTCACTCCCTTGGAGACACTCAGCTGACAAGGCTGACTCCTTCTGAGACATCCCTCAGGAGAAGGCACATGAACAACCACCCCCCTCCAGATGAGGTCAGAAACTTGGATGTAGAGAAGTCATGTGGAGACTCCTGCCAGCGCTGAATCCAAGGACTTTCTACTTACTGTTTTGTGGTCATTGGTATCAGAAACCACTGCTTTGTCAGTTTGTTAGAAGATGGAGGCTTATGAGTTGCCTTGATGTTGGAACCTATGCCCTTGTTAACAAGGTCACTCAGACTTAACGTGTTTCAGCTGAGTTTCCAGACCACAAAGTAGGACATGGCTGTCCACTTCAAAGAAGTAAACATGGAAATTTTTATGCACAGCTTGGAATCATTGTCAGATACTCGTAACCTAATGAATAGAAGCTGAACGTTTTCAGAGATAGTGCTGGAGGATAGACTCCACAGGTCAGAAGGAACTGCTTCTGAAAGTGAAGAATACCATGAACTGAAGAAGAAGATGAACATATCTAGTTGGGGAAGAGTTACCTGGTGGTCTAGCAGGTTATACATTGAGCTGTTAATGAGTAGGCCATGAGTTGGAAGCTACCAGTCACTCAGTGGGAGAAAGATGCAGCTTTCCACTTCTGGAAAGATTCATAATTTCAGAAACCCACAGAGAGTTTCTGTCCATCCTTTGGGGCTGCTAAAAGTCAGAATAAATTCCATGGCAGAGAATCAGACATCAGATTGTTCCTTGGATGAAGGGATGGTTTGACTTGGTCTCATGTACTTTTGACATGCTATCGTGAAGTTGTCATCAAGTGAAAGTATTCTCATAGTGGCCCTAAATAGGGGTTATAAGGTTATAAATCTTTTCGAGAAGTGATAGCCTCATTTCGAGGAGTGGCTGCAGGGATTGAACTGCTGGCCTTCCACTTATCTGAAAGTTCCATTAAGTCTCCTTAAATTACATCCAGTTGGTTCCAATAAATAGCAAACCTATTTAAATCAGAATGAAACACTACCATCCTCACAATAATTGCTATGTTTGGGTGATTCTTGCAATTGCGCTGTCAACCTATCCCACTAAGAGATTTCATCTTTTTCTCTGACTCTAAAAGGCATGGAACCTTACAAACCCTATTTAGGGATATTATGAGTGTGAGTTCGACCATGATACTGTGAAAGAAGCACAATGTGGTAGTCATGTGCCTATGTTAATTTTATTATTGTAATGTAGGGGTGGAGTCTAGCCTGTTAATCTGGAGATAGCCATTGAGTAGCCAATGAGGCCTCTTTCTCCTGAGACTTCTGGGAAATCTTGTGATATTTCCCTCATGGAGATGAGAAGTTATCTCCTTAGTTGTTGAGAGTTAGTCTCAGAGACGATGAATCATGGACAAGACAAGATGGCAGCATCTGAGAAGCTGGAGGAGCTGGCAGAGAGACCACACGGCTTTGCCCTGATGGAGCCAGACTTCTGAAGCTGGGGCGGCCACATAGAGACCTCTGCCAGTGATGAGTTGCTTCTACTGTTGATGGACCCTGAGCCCTGGAAGCGAGGAGCCATGTGGAGAACCCTGCCTGTGCCAGGATTCTGCACCCACTGACCTGTGACTTTGTGAATCAGAAGGAGACTTTATAGACTAATTTTAGGCATATGGGTTAATATCAGACTTATGACTTTGAACTGGACTGGGCTCAATGTCCTGTTCCTCTTTTATATAAACCTTTTCCTTATATCTATATGTGTGTCTATGAAATTTGTTCCTCTAGCCTACCTGGACTAACACACACACCCTGTTGGGTTCAGTCTTTGAGGGTTCCTTCAGAATCTTCATTTGCTTATGGAACAAAACTCAAGGTAAAAAGAAAAAGCTGTTAAAATCGACAAATAATCAGAATTTGGAATATATGTATTGTGATTCTAAGACTGCTGGAGATGTTAAAACCTGAAATGAAATACATAGAGATTGATAGTCTATATATTAGTCAGCTAAAATGGACAGGTGTTGGCCATTTTGAATAAAAAAATGGATTTGCTATGTTGGGAGTGACACAATCAAAAAGAATAACTTTGCATTCATTTTCAAAAAGTGCATTTCAAAAGCAATCTTGAAGTACAGTGCTGTTTGTGACAGGATTATTAATATGCCTTCAAGAAATTCCAATCAATTCAGATATTTTTCAAGTTTATGAGCAAAACACAAAAATTGGTGTTGCAGAAACTGAATAAGTCTAGCAACACCTTCAGACAGAAATTGAACAAGCATGCCATCAAGACACACTGATAATTATTGGTGATTGGAATGCAAAATTTGGAAACAAAGAGGAAGAAACAATTGTTGGAAAATATGGTCATGATTACAGTGAGTTTGGTTTGATATTTATTTGGTTAGATAGCAATTGATATTAAGCAACTGATAATTAAAGCTTGAAAGAGCTAGGTACTTGACTATATTCATTGGATTCCCTTATATAATTGCTAAACTTTGTTTTATTTTTCTTCCTATGTTGCTGCCTGTTTGATCTACTACTACATGATTGGGTAAATAGCATATGGAGCAATACTCTTTGAATATGTATTTTTTATTTGAGTCTCCTCCTTTAGCTATAATAAAAAACAACATTGTTATTGACTATATTTATATAATAATATTAAGTCATATGTTGCGTGAAAAATATTTGACATGAGCCATCTGCTGTATGTTTTACTTACTTTTTTCACTTTACAGAAAAGTTATTTTTAGATATTTTAAGCAGACATGTGCCTTAATCACAACCTTTCCATATGTTTCCTATATATTTCTATTGGCATAAGTTTGTTTTCACGTTTGATATATAATGAATAAGAGTACATGGAATTGTGCCTGCCATATTGCAAGACATTATTTAGCCATATATCTTTATGAATTATTTTATAGAATTTTGTGTACTTACATTCAATTACACATTTTTTAAATTAAAAGATGCTTTCACTGGGGCTCTTATAGCTCATAACAATCCATACACCAATAATATCAAGCATATTTGTACCTATGCTGCCATCACTATTTTCTAAACATTTGCTTTCTATTTAAGCCCTTGGTATCAGATCCTCTTTTTTCCCTCCCTTCCCTTCCCCCACCCTCCTGACCCCTTGATAAATGATCAATTATTATTATTGTTTTCATGTTTTACACTGACTGCTCTCTCCCTTACCCCACAGTATCTGTTGTTCGTCCACCTGGGGGTGGGTACAAGGTTGTGGTTGTGGTCAATCTTTGCAATAGGTTCCCTCCTCCTCCCCTACTCTCCTGACCTTGACCCTACCCTTCTAGTATTGCTACTTCATTTCCTGTTTCTGGATTCCATGTGTCGTGAACTCTTATATCTTACCAGTGTACATGTTCTGTACCATGTCGTGTACCATGTACCTGTGTACATGTTCTGGTCTAGCTCACAATGAAAAGAAGAAATGGAGTTATGATAGTGTGGGGTGGTAAGCCTCAAGGAACCAGAAGGATATAGTGTGTTTCATCAGAGCTATACTGCACCTGGGTTGACAAATCCCTTCCTTGTGACCCTTCTGTGAGGGGAAGTCCCACTGTCAACAGAGGTCTTTTGGGTCTCTGCTCTGAGCCCCTCGTTCTCAACAATATGCTCTTTATTTATTTGTGGTCTTCTCATGCCTATTAAATGAACCCAGAGACACCTCATGATCACATAGGCTGTTGTGCTTCTTCCATGTTGGCTCGTTGCTTCCTGCTAGATGGCCACTTATTAAACTTCAAGCCTATAAGATCTCAGATGCTATATGTTTTGAAATCCTGGCACTTGGGGGAACAGATCCAGCACGCAGGGAGGTGAAGGAGATGGAGTCACTCATGATGCATATACACAGATTTCGTAGATCCGGCTCAATGGCACAGATCTAAATTTATTACAACTTATATATGCAAGACTTATATATGTTTACAAAGCAATCAAGTAACTTATTTCACCTTTTTCCTTGGTATCCTTATAAGGTTACAGTTTTGTAGCATGAAAACCAATAGGTCCACACTGTGGGCTATGTAAATGAGGTGTAACTGGCTGAGCTAACTCATCCAATTGTCTTTCAGGATTACTTCATTCAATCACATTACAGGACCACCCATCCAATTGTATTTCAGGATCATACCACCCAATTGCATTACAGAATCTTTTTTTATACTATGGGGAAGCTAGAAGCATTCTGATAGGCTGTGCTTCAGAGATCAAAGTGGAAGGTTGTCAGGTGAGCTGGCCTGGGGTCCCAGTTACCTCAAGCTTGGAGATTTTCCAGGAGTCATGGAAATGCAGGATACCCAGCAGCTTTGACCTGACTCAAGACTGGAGTATTCCAGGAGACTTGGAAGTCTGGGTTCCAGTTACCTAAGGTGAGAATACCCAGGAGATTCAAGAGCCAGGAAAAACATCCTGAACTTTCTACATCTTTCCCTCAGATTCTCAGGTCCTTCCAGGAATGACCCCTCAGGCACTATCTGCTTTCTTCACTACATTTGCTTATGCACCCATTTTGTCTTTAGTGACAATGTCAGGAAGATGAGCATCACTGACTGCCAGATTGTTAGAACACAGTGTTCTTGCATTTAAGCAGGGCTTGAACAGAGGCCAGAAGACCATCCACTACCTCAGCCGTTTGCCATATAAAGATATGTGCATAGGCTAATACTTCTATTTTAATGGTTTAATGCATTTACATATGTACACACCAGTTTATACTTCTTTTTTTTTTTTTTTTTTTGACATGGTGTAACTATTTTTATTAACAATTGAAAGTTAACTGGAATTCTCAAATCATCAACATTTAGCATACATTTATAATCATCTTAAAGGCCATGTGGATATATCTTCATTAATATGTCAAATATGTTCCAAATAATTACTTATTTTATGCTTTACAGTGTGCATTTGGTCAGGACAAAAAAATCCCCGATTTCCAATCTCCATTGTATTAGAAGATACCAACTTTGGTAGTAAATTACCATTTTGTATG
>PVJH01006009.1:13004-106253 GCA_004026705.1 Nesogale talazaci | reverse complement strand
CCCCCCCGCCCCCTGCCTCCCTCCCCGCTCCATCACCATCCCTGCTCAGAACAGTTTGTTTATGGGAGGCCTCATTAATGGTTCTTTACAGCTGACCCCTGCTGTAGAGGGTATTACCACTCCACAGGTTTCTATCACACAATTTTCTGGCTATGTCAAAAGCATATGTCAGAGCAGAAAGGGCAGAGATAAACCTTGGGGATTCTAAAGAGTGACACCTGGCTGGAATTCAATTTGTCAGGAAATGTAAGCTATGTTGCAATGTACCAAGAAGCTTGGGTTAGCTTAAAATGACTCATTTGCTAGAGTTTAAAATTAACTCTCAGGACCCTCTGTGGCAGTGTTGAAACTGTACAAGCATCATGCTGAAATTCTAAAATCCAGTGCAAATGATGTTTTGATTCAAGACAATGAATATGCTTAATTAAACTGGCACTGAAAATGTAAATATTTCAGCTAGTATTGCATTAACGTTAAAGCCCTGGGAATTAAATTGTAGATTTCTAATCTTTCATAATGATGAATTTCAAAAATGCTATTGTTGTGTTTATAAAGAAGCCCATTGTTAGGCAGCACAGTCATTATGAGACAATGGTTCCACATCTAATTCCACAGCAGGGATGAATTCAATGGTTCAATATTGCACACCACTGTAATAATAGATTTTTTAAAAATCAATATGATATAATATTGAATTCTATAATCTGAACTCTTGGAAAATGAGAAGATATTACCATTAGGTGATATGAGTAATTATAGCTACATTCCATTTTAGCAGACACTATAAGCAAATTATTATGGTAATAAGTAGTTGGCATTTAAATTAACTAAACTAAAAGTAGTGTCCCTTTTAGGAGGAAAAGTTTTGTGCTTTGATTAAAAATTAACTGTACACCACAAGTGAACAAAATAAACTCACAAATACCTCTGATTTTACAGAGTGTTATGTAAATCTTTATCAAGAAAATAATCCCCTTTCTACTATTCTATAAAAATCCCTTTTTACCAATCTCGATACATTTACTTTGTTAAAAAATTAGATATAGAGGCAAAATTGACAGCTACATTTCCTATTACACAATCTTAGAAATTAAATGCTTTGAAATCATGAAAAATATATGAAATATATAGATTAGTTGAATTTTCCAAATTTTAAAGTGTTAAATTCAGATTAAAAGCTTGGTATTTTTAAATGTTTTTTTAAAAATACTATTTATTTTCCAAGTGAGTGAGTGGAAATCACATTTGCCATTTTATTTTTATGTGTTTTTATTGTTGTTATTGTTACTTTATCCTATAGGGACTCACATTTATTTTAGGTGTGTTTTCAATGTCCTGATCATTCACATGTATTTTTTAAAATGTCAATTATTAGAGATAAATTCAAATCTGTTTTCAAACAAAATTGTGTTATATGTATCAGTAGCATAAACAGCACGTCTGTGCTGGACAATGTTTAAAATGTTTCTTAATGATCCTGCGTCCTTGAATCCACTCCCTCGCCTTGAGTGAGACCTATACATAGTAACTTTGTTCTAATAAAAACATAAAGAAAATTTTTTAAAAATTCCAAGACTAGTTTAGACAATGAGGTCTTTACTGTTGCATACCTGTTACTGCTGTTCTGATCATTCAAAGGGAAGTCTGCTACAATATTGCATTGCAACCTTCCAGTAGAACGACCACATACCAGACACTGAGGTCTCCCTCCGGAAAGCAGTCACTGCGGAAGTGAAACCAACATGCAGGGATGTGGGCTCAGAAGCAGATTGTTCTTCAGGCAACTCTTCACCATGTGTTCAACCTCAGATTGCACCGTGAACTCTGAAGACTGAAAGGTACTAAGATGAGAGACACAGAGAAGATGTACTTGTAGTATTTATCATCAGAAACTATTAAATCATGAGTGTTCACCATTTTAAGCTTCTAAATTTAGCAGTACTGGTGACGACAAAACATAAACCAGTTGAAGCTGACTCATCGGACTTCTGTGTGACAGATGAGTGCTGTCCCAGAGGGCTTCCTAGAAGTCATCTTTGCAAAAGCAAATGCCTCGTCTCCCTTCTGTGGAGCAGTCATTGGGCTGCCAACAAGGACTCTTCTGGCTAGCAATCAAGCAGACAGGCATGGTGGTACCTGGTACCAGGGCACCTTTCTGGGGAGATCTCAAGCCATACCCAACCCTCTGTGGGGGAGTGGATTCTGATTCACAGGAATGTAGAGGGCAGGGGAGAAATCTCCCTACTCTACAGGAGTAGAGAGCCCCATCTTTCTCCTGGGCATTAGGTGACTAATAATGGCTCCTAACACTAACATCTCACATACATTTGTGGTAATTACACAATTTCATGTCAACTGATAAAAGAATGGAGCAGAGTGGAGAGGAGTGGAGTCTAGCCTATGGATCAAGTCACTGCCTGAAGATCCCTCCTGGTAGACATGACCTTCTCATGAAGCTTCTGGGAACTGTCTCTCTCTTGATTCTGCAGCTGCTGGAAGAGGCTGATCCCTCTCCTCCCTTCTCCCTTCTACCCTCTCCCCTTGCTCCTTCCCCCTCTCTCTTATTTCTCCTTCACATTCCTGTTGAGAAGTCTCATGGAGCCACACTGATGACAGCCAGAGCCCTGAGATCTTCTCCCACTATTGGATCCAAAAGACTTTCTATCCACCAGCCTGTGATCTTCCTGCATTCAGCATTATTGCATGTGCTGCATGAGTCTAAAGAGGAAATCCCTGGACTAGTTTGGGATATATGGGCTAACTGTTGGAATTTTGGACTTGTTCTGGACTGGGCTGCAATGTTTTTTCAAATGCAATTGCTTTTTGATACAAAGCTTCCTCTTACACACATATGCATGTCAATGAATTTTTCTAGTCAACCCTGTGTAACACAACAGTCTATCACTTGGTAATCATAAGCTTTTGGCTGAATCCACAGCATATGCACAAAGGAAATCTGAAACTTAGTTTCTGCCCTGGAGGAAGTAATCATGTACTTCAAAATTCAACAATAAGAGAGGAGGAATTTCTTCTATCTTCTCAGGCAAATTGCATTACCTTTCAAAATATCAACGATATGATGGTTATACGAGGGATGAAAGGTGAGGTGTGAAGAGTGAAGGGTGGACACCTAACTGCATGCTGAAGGTAGCAAGGTGGCAGGGGAGCACGAGGTAGAGGTTAGACAGTCACTCAGCCTCCATCCTTTTGTATCCCATTTTGACACCAACTGATCTTTCCTTGTGACTCCATTTCTCCTCTGGGTTTGATAATTCATTGTGATGGCCTCACAAACTCCTAAAACATACTTACTCTTATGGTGTTTATTTGGGATGCTTGCCAGTTTCAAAATGTTAAGAATACAGCTCTTTTGTTCACAGCATGTTGGCAGGGTGTCTCTAGTCCTGCGTCTCTCAGTCATATGATCCCTTGACCCTTCCCCAGGAAGCCTGACCAATGCACTTCGTCAGGAATTTAGAGCTATCCCTCTGCTGGATCTCATGATCTCCGGGCTTTGGATTCTGATGCTTACTCTGACGCCTCCATTTCAGACAGGGCTCTCTTCATCTCTCTCAATGTCCTCATGATTCCTCCTCGTTCTGGAAGATGTCGCCTCTATCCAGGAAAATGGCACAATCCCTCAGTTCGTGGTCTGTGTCCACACCTTATGTGTACGATCCCTTCCATTTGAGGGGAGCTACAAAGGCCATAGAAGGACCATGCCAAGTCCTTCTGAAAAAGTATCATACTGAAAAAGTATCATTTATTATTAGTAATAAAGGAGGACTTTAAACTCACGCTTTTTTGAGTACAGAGCTGTGGCTTTTTTCACACTGGTTGCTTGCTGAAGCAGGATATATTTATAATCTCGTGCCCTTTATCAATACTTAACGTGATGTCTAGCATTCCATCTATCAATGTTTATGAATAAATGAACACTTTTGTGGAGCTATCAAATTTTATTTTGTGAAATCATTGCTATAATACACAGGGAAAGACAATACCCACCACCCTGTCATCATTTCCTAAGGTTCCCCTAATGTAACACCACAAGGTTGGTGGGTTTAGTGTACAGAGATGCATTTCCCTATGGTGTTCCCCACCATGTGTCCCCATGTATTCTCTCCTCTTTCATAGGATACCACTTTGATGGGATTAGGACTCAGTCTACTTCAGTATAACCTCAAATTAATGACTGTCGGGAAAACCATTTTTCTGAATCATGTCACCATGGCAGACACTGGGAGTTATGGTGTCAACATATCTTGGGGGGACACAATTTAATCCATAATACTTCTATTGCTTCAATCCATGTGATGTGGGAAACTAAATAAATACATAAGCTTCAGTTCCATGATTCTCTGACTAGTGAAATGGAACCTTCATACATATTTTATATCCTATCTCTCAAATATCAGATGTCTCAAAGAAGTTTTTGGCATCACAGTTAATTTATGATTGACATTTTTAATGAGTGTCTGAAATGCCAATATTTTGTGTTGTTGATAAAACGATCCATATGTTTTACATTTCAGACACTCAGGCAGCTGAATTGACATTCTGTTGTGAAATGTTAAGTTCTTAATATGATTCCAGATCTAGGCAGTTAGATAACCCATTTCTGTAAGGAGCTTAGAATATGCTCAAGGTTTTGCTCTGTTTTTCATTTAAGAATTGGCGTTTTGAAGTACCTAGATGGTGTAATGTTAAATGTCACAAATGAATTAACCTTAATCAAGTCTTATCAAGAAGTCTTGTTAATTCTCTGTTAATTTATGTAGAAGAATTAAATTTAGTGAGCACACATGGAGCTGACGCAGTGATTTCAGTTTGCAGGCGAAGGTGCCCTTCAACCAGCCCTTGAATGGGAACTTGCTGCATTAGGGAAAGTCATTCAGTTTAAGATGAGAGAAAGGTGATACATTTCCTTCCAACTACAATTTCTAGAATTTAGAACTGAACTTGTTACATAGGGTTGTTTAACAAGCAAAGTAAATGAAAAATAGTAGATACTTTTACAGGCCATTCCACTGAATCTGCTGGTTGTCAACCTGGTTTGTAAGACAATAAATGCTACCTGATTTTATCCATTTTCATGATGTAGGCAAACATGGTTATTTTTTACAAGATCCAATTACTACATTCTGATATCTATGCCTATGTTTATTTGAGCTGCATCCCAGTTAACTTGGAATTAAAATCACAACATTGGCTGTTTTCTTCTTAACTTTGGCATAACTATATGCATGGCTATAGTACTTCAGATTTCCTTTGATACACATTTTATAGAACCTCTTGTTATTTTACTGGTCCCATTCCTTTTCTTAGTACTCCTAATTTCTCCCAGGAGCTATACAAAGAAGAAAAATAATAATATATGTTTCTCAAGTTGCCTCTTCATATCAAGGCAAAAATAGAAATCTCCCATGCTTCTTCTACATTTCAAAATTCTTATTTTATCTTCTTTAGAATACAGAAAAATGAAGACATTCCTCCAATCTATCACCTATCCCTTGAAAACTGAAATAATTTAATGCCAGAATATATTAAGAAAGTAACATATAAAATATTTTATTAAAATATATATTTTTTAAAGTTTATATCCTTCCTTATAGGAATCTTATCATTTCCTGAGTGTAGGAAATGACTCCTAATTTTTATTATGTGTGATTAGTACTTATCTTTATTAGGTTGTTTAGGTTGTGTTGTAATAGTTCATCTATACTATGCTTTGGTTCATGGAAGCAGCACTCAAAAGCTCATTGGGTCATTCAACTGCACAGAAATATTTAAAGGGTTGAAAAGCAAGGGTGTTACTTTGAGGATGAAGGTGAACCTGTCCCTTAGTCAAGGTATTTTCAATGGCCTCATAAGTGTGTGAAATTTTTACAACGGATAAGGACGACTGACATATAATCAAAGCATTTGCATTACGGTTCTGGTGAAGAATTTTGAAAGTACCATAGATTTGTAAAAGACTAACTATGTCTTTTGGAAGAAGTACAACCGTAATGCTCCTTAGAGGCAAGTGTGGTGAGACTTCTTCTCAGCTTGGACAGGTTATTAGGAGAGGCCAGTCCCACCCTGGAGCAGGACATCCTGCTTGGTGAAACAGCAGGTCAGAGCAAGAGAGCAAACCTTTGGACAAGCTGCATTGACACAGTGGCTGTGCTGATGGCCTCTGACATAAGAGCACTGGTGAGGATGGGACAGGGCAATGCAACTTCATGCGTGGAACACACTGGAAGGCACTGAACAACAACATGTTTCAGAATTCGTTTTCTATAAAGTCCAGAATCAGCATTATAAAGTAAAATTGAGAGAATTCGTTCATTGCCATTTTGTGTCAGGTAATCTGTGCTTCTTGCTTCCTCAGGAGTATAGTGTGTTCTTCCTGTTCTGAAAATAAAAGGCAACGAAATCAATTACTGTTATTACCTTCCCAATTTTCCATGCTCCACTCTCTTCTATCAGTTCCAGAAATAAAATATCAGCACAAATTGTCCATTATAGCATTTTATGAAATTGTCCCTAAATTAATCATAAATCTATGATTCATCTAAAATATTCATCTAAAATATTTTGTGGTAGGTTGTAGAATATACTAGGAATTTAAATAGTTAAAATCCCCAAAGTCTTTAAAATCTTTCCCCCTCGTCTCTAGAATTCCATTTTGCTGTATCTATTTTTGTTGTACCCACCCATAACTGGTCGGTGTAATGGAAGGCTGGGTGTGTGAGGCTTGGTTCTCAAGAGAAACAAATTTAGTGACACTCATAGAGTTGTGTAAGAGAGACTTCGTATCCAGCACACATCCAGTCGATAAGCTTGAGGCTAGCCCATGAGTCTGATACCACAACTGAAGTCCCTCATCAGACCACGCAGCCAGGAGGCAAGATCCTTGGGGAAGGCTGGTGGGTGCATTTCAAGACCTGCAGGTTTTGGCATGACTCCCAGGAGGGCTTGCGAGTGGGGGGTAGTGTGGGGGCTCTGGTAGGTCTGAGCCACGTGACTCCCAACAGGAAGGAAGGGTGAAGCAGGGCAAGAGCGAGTGGGCTCCTCCAGGGAGGACGAGGACGAGGCCAGCCTGGAAGAACCCCACATCTCAGTGTTACTGCCACCAATCTGCAAACTGATTGACAGGCTAAACCCCACCCACGGGGCCTTTAGGGAACGGGATTGGCACCAAAAACCCTAAGGAGCAGAGGCCTTTCATATTCGTCTCATTTTTCCACAGAGATTTTCATGATAATTCGGTTTTCAATTCAGAATGGCCCCATTAATATGTATCCCACTTGTTTGCTCTTGCTCTTTCCCGGTGGCATTGAGCCATCGCTTCCCGGAGAGACAAACAGGCAGACATACGCGCGTTCTATTAATTTTCTGATTTGCTAAAACAGAAGAGCAGCACGTCGTTTTTTTAAAGAACAGAAATGTCGTTTCTCACAATCCCTGTGATTAGAACTCTGACCTCCAGCAATCGGTTATAAGGGAAGGGTCTCTGTCAGCTCGACGGGAAGATTTGGGATTCTGGTTCTGTAACCCTGACCTGGGCTCCTCGGCCGGGACGTCAAGCGACACTCTCTTCCCCTCAGACCTATGCCTCCTTGCATCTGTGTTCATCTGCTCTTTTTTTTAAAGCTTAGAAATGGTCAGATTTTATGCATACATAATACTGACATTAGATAACATGATAAAAAGGATCGCATAATATTAAAGTGGTTAGAATTCCAACACTTATTTTGTGAAGACACAATTTAATCCAAACATGTTTCTACGCACACACACACACACACACACTCACTCACTCACTCACTCACTGCTTTATTGGTTGCTCTTGAGTTGATTCAAAATCATTGAGGCTCATTATGTGTAAGATGATTCTTGTCCTTTGAGATTTCCGTAGTGACTTTGAACCGATAATTTTAAGGTGATATTTCAGTGTATAGATTTTTGTGCCACCAATGATGATATACACCTACTACTTGCTAATTAACTAACATATTACCCGACATTTTGCAATTATGACACAGTAAAAAATATACTGTCTTATGCACATATGGCAATAAGGAACATCAAATGCAAGGTAAAAGTAACTGAGTGCTGTGTTAATTTAGATGGGTCATGACCCTCAGTGATATGAGGTAATTAAGCAAAGATAAATTTCAGCAGTTCCACAATGATGTAGTTTTTCAAGTATATCAGGATGTATTCATGCTACATTTTCCAGAGTCATGTTGTCAATCTCCATTTTCATGTAAGGTAAATTTTCATATAATGATCTGGTCCTTGGATATTAATCAAGTTGATAAATATATGGAATGATATAGTAAGGCCTGTAAAAAGAAAGCTTCTCAGAGAAGAAAATATATTCTTCTATTCATAGAGAATGATACAAAATTAGCAAGACTATACCCTGTCAGAGGGAGGAAATTTATGAGATGTTTAAGAAGAAACAAAGCAGCTTACTGCGTTCTGGCTCTCACCAATTCTACTCTGTACAGATACTTATACAAATCCTACTGTGTATGGACAAATATAAAAATTCTATCATGTGCAGACATATATACAAATCCTTCTGTGTACAGACTTATATACAAATCCTGTTGTGTACAGACATATATGCAAATCCTACTGTGTATATAAATCCTTCCATGTATGGACATATATACAAATCTTGCTATGTATAGACATATACACATTCTACTGTGAACAGTCATATGCACAAATCCCATTGTGTATGGACGGACATATATACAAGCTGCTTCCCAGGGGATTGATCACATTTTGATCCAAAGTGTTTACAAATAAAACTATGCCTAGGAATTTCATTGCCCATGATCTTTCAGAAATCTTGTGCTTTCTCTCGCAGCCATCCAATCAATGCTAAGTA
This sequence comes from Nesogale talazaci, assembly GCA_004026705.1. Classification (NCBI taxonomy): domain Eukaryota; kingdom Metazoa; phylum Chordata; class Mammalia; order Afrosoricida; family Tenrecidae; genus Nesogale; species Nesogale talazaci. Next base: position 97,360 of record PVJH01006009.1, on the reverse strand, counting down.
GCTCCCCCTTGTGGGTTTCCCAGACTGTAATGGTTTACAGGAGAAGAAAGCGCAGTTTTTCTCTCTGGTAGCCCCCAAGGACATTCATGCAGATAGCAGCCCAATTAGTCACCACTACACCACCAGGGACCTATGAGAAATATTGAGTTAGGGCTTTATTTTGAGATATGTTTGGGTATATGAGTCACTGACCCTTCAGTTAATAGTGAACTTCTTAAGTATTTGCAAAACTTATGCACAGATTTATAGTACACACAGGCATTCAGATTATCTGCAGAATGTCTTGACTTATTGTTCTTCTCTATGTCATCTGAAGAGGATTTCATCATCTGTTTGCCTTCTAATGCCCTTCTCTCTAGTTTCTCTAATAATACTTCATATTACTAATAAAATTATCCAACTAAAGCACAAATGTTTCAATGGCTGCTTATGGTCTATAATATTAAATTAAATTTTCTTATAATGGTTAACAAGCATATAATATCCTGTTAAATAATATTTTTCCAGTCTCATTTTATTCCTCATTCTTGGAACTCAAACTATGTCTTCCTTCTATACCAAAGAAGACTACATACAATATTTAAATGCCTCTGTATGTTTAATAAATTGTCAGTGAGTCCCACTTTATGAATTTGTTGTATCCCTACTCCATAGTCTATTTTCTATAATTCACTCCTCCATCTGTTTTTCAGTATCCATTTGTTTCATCTTTTAATTTAAGATAGGAGTGTGTAGGCATGTATTATAATTAGTTTAATTTAAAAGAAAATAATTTATTCACTATTGATTTTATATTTCTGAAGCTAGAAATTTGCCTCATTCCTTATAACCAATCCAAGATCTTTAGCAATATATAAGAAAGGCATGCATGTATAAACGTGGTTTATTCTTAGTGAGGTGAGGGGTACTTAGAGATTTTGGTTATAGTTCTACCACTAAGATAATTCCCATGAGAGAGACCTTACCTGAGAATGAAAGTAACAAAATCATTCGTTAAGCATTTAGAAATCCCTTTTATATTTTAATTTTTCATATGATTGCTAAACAGTTATTTTGAAAATGTAAAAAGAACCCCACTTTTATTTATCTCTTCTATCAATCCACTTAACCTTTACCTTATAAAACAAAATAATTCACTGTTAATATTTTCCTAAATTATCAATTCTATCCTTATTTAATAATTAACAACAAGCTTTCTTATTTTCCACCAATATATCCTAAACTATTACTATAGTTATTCTTATAAAACATCTAAGTTTGAAGTGAGACTCCAGTTGATGCTAGATCAACCTACTGTCATTAAGTCAGACTCAGAGACCTTAGAGGGCAGAGTAGAACCGCCCATAGAGCTGACAAAGTTGTGAATCTGTATCAGATAACGTGCAGGTTTGAACCTCAGGGCCTTTAGCTAGCAGCTAGGGTCTTTACGTGTTGCATGAACAAAAATTCTGATCTACTTAATAAAGTCATTCTATATAAAATGTTTAGGCAAGATTGTAATTATACTTTAAAATAGTTTTATATTGACTATAGGAGTCACATTTAGTGTCTAGTCACATATAGTATACTAGAACCCTCATGAGCACCGGTACACTTGGCTTTTTCATATTTGCCTTCTTAAGTAGTGAGCTAAGTACTAATGATTACTAAACAATTTAATTTGAATTTGTACACTAGATTACTTTGTATTAGATAATTTGACATTCAATTCTTGGTTTTATATTTTAATATTTAAACATGTATGTGGCAGTCATGTGATTATGTTAATTTTATGATTGAAATGTAGGGGCGAAGTCTAACCTGTTAATCTGGAGATAGCCATTGAGTAGCCATTGAGGCATTTTTGTGGGCATGGCTTTCTCCTGAGACTTCTGGGAAATCTCGTGATATTTCCCTTGTGAAGATGAGAAGCTATCTTCCACAGTTGTTGGGAGTTAGTCTGAGAGATGATGAGTCACAGGAAAGACACGCTGGCAGCGTCCGAGTAGCTGGAGGAGCTGTCGGAGAGACCACACAGCTTTGCCCTGATGGAGCCAGACCTCTGAAGTTGGAGCGGCATGCTGTTGATGGGCCCTGAGCCCTGGAAGCGAGGAGCCATGGGGAGACCCCTGCTAGAGCCAGAATTCTGCACTCACTGACCTGTGACTTCGTCAGTCGGAAGGAGAATTTGTAGACTGATTTCGGGCGTATGGGTTAATATCTGACTTATGACTTTGTACTGGACTGGATTGGGATGCCTTCTTAGTGTCACATTCCTTTTGTATATAAACCCTTTCCTTATATCCATATGCGTGTCTATGGAATTTGTTCCTCTAGTCTACCCGGACTGACACAATATATAGTAAATTAATTAAAGTATAGCATATAATTTTCTCCATTTGTCAGATTTTCCTTTTTCATTTATTAGAATTTTTAATTGCCAATATAAGAGTTAAGAGTAGATGTGTTTTTGTTTTCAGTTAATAGAATTAACTTAACTCCTCTATTTCACTTAGTTTTACTTTCAGCATAATAAATATTGACCCAATAGCAATTATGCTACATGCTTTATCACATTTCTATTTTTTCTGGAGAAGATAATGTATTTTTGCAAGACAAATATTGATGTTAAATATTGTTGTGACTTAGTTTACTGCTGTTTAAAACTGTGCTATTTCACATGGCATGAACTAAAATCACCAAAAAATAATATGCAAGTATTGCAATTTTCAAAATGATACAATTCCTTTTTTACAGTTCATAAATGTCAGACATGAACACTATTTTTTCTTCTCTTCTATCCTTAGCAATACATGGATTAGTAAAAGCTCTTATTTGACCATCTAATTTTTAGTCTTTTGTCTCCCCATAGAAAAGTACTTTGCACCAGTTACTCACTAAAAAAAAAACTTTTGTGTTACTTTTGATATCTTTCCTTCTTTCCTCAAATCTTATCAGTCATTAAATAACTAAAAAGTTCTTTAAAATTAGGCAGAATGTGTCTGATTTTCTTTTTTTTTGGTTTTGTTTTGTTTTTGTGGGTTTTTGTTGTTGTTGTTGTTTGTTGTTGTTGTTTTGTACCATCACTGCCCTGGTGGGAGTAGGAGTCTCAACCTTGCTCCTGGAGAGCTGCTGGATTTGAACTGTCAACCCTGTGGGCCGCAGTCTCGCACTCAAACATTATGACACCAGGGCTCTGCTGTGTCTGATTTTCAATTACTTCATTTTCCTACAATATTATTAATAAAGTCCATTTCATATCTGGTACCAATAATGATTTTGGTGTTGCTATTGCTGTTAGAAATCATTGAGTAGGTTCTGATAAGGGACCCTACATACAGCCGAAGGGAGCACTGTCTGTCCCTGCAGCATCGTCTCCAGTGCAGCCCCTGTGTCACTCCATGTCATTGAGGGTTTGTCCTCTTTCTTGCTAGCCCTCTGCTTTACCAAGCATGATGTGGTTCTCCAGGGACTGGTTTTTCCTAACCACTTGTCCAAAGTATGTAAGGTGAAGTCTCAATGCTTTGTCTTTAAGAAGCATTCTGTCCAAACTTCTTTTAAGACAGATTTTGTTTGTCCTTTTAGTAGGCATGAAACCCATGACATCCTTTACCAGCACCATAATTCAGATGAGTTCTTCTTTATTCACTGTTCCCTAGTCCGTGTCCACTTTCACAACTGTATGAGACAATTATATATATAAAAAAAACATGGCTTGGGCCAGGCTTACCCTAGTCCTCAAGGTAACATCATTACTCTTAAATACTCTAAAAAGGTCTTGTGTAGCAGATTAACCCAATGCAATGTGTCTTTTGATCTTTGACTACTGCTATCATGAGTATTAATCTTATATCCCAAAAATACAAAATTCTCGACAATGTCAATGTTTTCAGCAGGGTGTGAGGATTTAGGTCTTCTTTACATTGATTTGTAATCAATCTTAAGGCTATAATTCTCCCTTCCTCCCATTCCCAGGTCTTTTAACTTTTTTTCAAACAGTTTTATTGGCACATAATTTACATATAATACAATTCAATTGTTCACTCCTTCAATCATATCAAGGGTCATTGCACCACCACATCAACTTAGAGTTTCCACACCCCCACCCCATGGTTAAATCACCTTCTAAATAAGTTGCACATTAAAATAAAAGAAAAAAAAGTTGTGCAATCACTATCAGTTCTAGTTTTCCTTCCCCTCTACTGACTTAATTATTTACTTTGGATATCCCCCTTTCCTCCTTATTGCCCACCCTTGAATTACACATATTGATCTTCATCAAAAAGTGTTTCAGTTCTCCCTTTCAGCAAGCAAGGTGTGTCACCTGCATATGGGAGGTTGTTAATGGGCCTTCTTCCAATCTTGATGCTGCATACTTCTTCATATTACCCATCGTCTCGGAGTCTTTGCTCAGCACACAGTTTAAGTAAGCATGATGAGAAGGTACAACCCTGATTCACAAGTTTCCTGATTTTCAACCAAGAAATGCTCCCCCCTCTTTTCTCACAACTTCCCTTGATTCATGTACAAGTTCCGCATGAACACAATGAAGTGCTCTGAAATTCCCATACTGACAAATGCCTGGCTTACTCTTGCATAGTCAAAACTTGTCTATGTGTCCTGCTATGTGAGCTTATATGTGTTGTTCACTCTTCAAACGATATCACTGGTCTTTCAGATACCTGCAGGGTCACGAAAGTAAATAGGTGTCCATGGAGCTTCCAGACTAAGAACAGATTACAAAGAAGGAATTGACTGCCCACTTCAGAGAAAGTAGCTGCTGAAAACCTTATTACATATTATAAGTCAAATGATATCACTTTACGTGAAACATATCCTATGGCTGGCTTTTCTTTTTTCTTTTGTCAGAATTAAATGTCTATCCATAGTCTAAGCCATGTTCTAAAAACCCCTCTATAATGAAAGAATTATTAAATATTTTGACTTTATGAGCCATTAAGTCCTGCATTGCAACTCCCTAGCTATGCTATGGTTTTGGTAAAAGCATTCATGGGTCTACTATCACATCAGTGAGTTATGTTTTTTGTTTTTGTTTTTTTTTTTTTTTTGCATCACTGCACTCTGTGGTGGGAGTAGGAGGCCCAGCCCCACTGCTGGAATTGAACCTCCGTCCCAGTGGGCCGCAGTCCGGCGCACAACCACTACGCCACCGGGGCTCAGCCTGTGAATTATGTTTTGAGATAAATTTTAAACTCCTAACAAGAGTTCCAACCCACTAGGCCTTCCATGGGGGCAAAGGTGAGGCTCTCTGCTCTTGTAAAGATGTACGTACAGCCTTGCAGTACAATAGCCAGGGTTGCTCTGATATGGAGTTTACTCTATGGTGACGGAAGTGGTATTGCTGATTAGTGTTACAAAAACAAGGAGCAAAGATAAGTAGTTGAACTGCAGAAATGTTTGTTAAAATTATGCCTTTACTTTTTTTATCTAATCTCATAATTCATTACTTTGTTGCGTTTTTTAACCAATAAGCCAGTATCCAACCTCAGGTCCTCCGCAGTGGCTCTAATTTCCTGCTGAGATATGCATCCTTGAGAATGCTATGAGACTCTCCTCATCAAGATTCTCGTTAGTGCAGAGATAGTTTCTAGATAAACCCTTTATTCCCTTAATCTCCTTTATTTTTCTCTCTAGCCTTAGTCGAACATGACTTTCAAAATTATTTTAAAAATGAATTATACAAAGATAAGCATATACCTGCATTGTTCCTGTAAAACACTCAAATCTATCACTGAGCTATCAATCAACAATTGTTGAGCAATTCATTCATAATAAAATTATCTTTCTTAAGTGGTTACTAACATATGAAAAGTCTAATTCTATTTAGCAACTTGTTCATATTACAAGGAGATAAGGTGGTATGATGACTTAGATTTAGGCCACTAGCTACAAGGTTGTCAGTTGGTGCCGACCTGGCCCGTGTAGGGAGGAGCATGAGGAAGTCTCCTCCTGTGTAGATCTGCAGTCTTGGAAATTCAGGTTTGACTTGTTGGCAGTGGATTTGCTTTGGGTTCTTATTATCAAAGCTTCTATAACTTATCAAAACTATGAATAAATTATTTTCGTTTTTTTTTTATTTTTGGGCATCACTGCCTCTGGTGGTCGTGGGCGCTACCCAGTGCTGTTCCTGAGAGCTGCCGCTGGATTTGAACCGCCAAGCCCGCGGGCTGCAGTCCCGCACTCAACCACTTACGCCACCAGGGCTCAGCCCTATTTTTGTATACTTAGCTGTTGGCTTCAAGTATGTTTTTGAATTACTTTCTTTCCTCACCCACTCAAGAACTTTGTGAGAATTTAGATGACTAGATAGAGAATAGTTGAGTTACAATCTGTTTAATTGAAAATTTTATTCAAATAGATTCACTGTTTTTGACAATTATTTCTGTCTTAGACAACTCTAGTCTTTTTTAGTATGTACCACATTTACTCTTATTAAAAACACTTGATTAAAGATTCTTTCATATTTAATTTCTGCTTTTCTTTCCTTCTCTCCTAATATTTGAAGAGCTATCACTCTATTAAGATGTTTATATCTCTTTCATGAACACAATGTAAAATAAAGGAAATAAAAATAAAGAAAAGACTCAGGGAATGACTGAGTGGATTTGAATGCATACACCATCATTCTGTGTTTCAGTTTCTGTGAGTGTAAATGCTGTTAGTAATGGTACTCTTTAGTAGAGGTTAATATGATTAATTGGTTGTGGACATTATATGATTTTATAGACAGATTATTTCCAAGTTAATTATTATTAGTTACGTGTCAGTGATTATCATTATTATCCATTTAACCTAGTAAGGCTAGCATGTTTATTATTGAAACATTGTCTCTTCAACTTTCCTACTATTGTTTTCCCAATGCACTCAGCCTCCATATGCTATACTTTGATAACTTTTATAATATTTTTAAAATGCCCTCTTTGCTTAGGTCTCTTAATCGCCTTTTTTCTCATCATTACTTATTTTAATCATGTAAAATAGAAGAAATATTTTTGTCTAAAAAATAAAAACTATGAATCAGTGATCCTATATTTAAAATTAGAAGTTTCATTTACATTCAATAAATTTAAATCAACAGGTATTAACTAGGTATCAACTAGTTCAATCCTAGTCTGTGAGAAATATGAAACCAGGAATCAACGGTTCTCTTCCTAGCTCATTTTTTTTCTGTGTTTCTACTACCTCTATATTTATATATACATCCTCTTTGTTTTCCTTGAGAATGACATTTTGAAGTGAATAATATGATAGAAACTATTTGTAATAGTTAAATGTATTTATGTATAAAATGCTAAATGGGTAAGAATTGTTAAAAATATGAAGAACAAAAGGGATACCATGAATATTATGAAATTACTTAGAATTTTAGGAATTGGAAAAAGTACAGATAAACAAAAATTCAAATTTTATCAACCTTTCCTTGACTGTTGTTATAATTTGTTGCTATGGAAAGACATCTTCTGTCTTCTCAGATTGTATTCTATATTTTAAAATTGAAATGTTTTTCTTGTGTTTGACAATATTTAAGAAGGCTTGGTAGCAGAATGATTTACACACTGAGGTAAGTTCAAACCCACCAGCTCTTTCAAAGATTTGTAGCTTTGGAAAATCAAAGCCATACTTCTGCTCTCCCCTATTCAGTCATTATGAGCTGGAATTGATTTGATGGCTGTGGGCTTGTTTTTTATTTTTTAATTTACCTCAGACCCTTTTTGCTTAACAAGGAGGTAGGAATGGACTTTAATAGTGCAATTAAAATATGTCTGAGGGCATATGGGAAATACTTAGTTCTTCTTTCTTGGATGGAGACCATTCATTTCCCTGCAGCAGATTTTTTCATTAGCGAGATCTGAAAACAAAGAAGATGAGTGAGAGAGGCTCAAAAGGAGAGGTTGGGTGTTTTTTCTTGTGATGCAAGCAGCTAAGCTCTGGTTAGGTCCAGTTGCCTTCTATGGATGCATGCATGCAAATCTGTCACAGAAAAAGTGCAGTTAGAATGCTGCTTAGAGTCAGAGATGGCAAGACTTCTCTCCCATCCTAAAGAAACCATGGAGATAGCTGCAGATGCCCCTGTAGCAGGTCATCAGAGGGGTGTCAGAAAAGATGAAGGCCCTTGACAAATGGATTCACATCATGGCTACTGCAATGGGCTCCATGTTCAAAACATTTGTTAGGACAGTGCAAAACCAGGTGCTGTTTGGCCCTACTGTGCACACTATGGTTCCTACGGGTTGCATCTGAATCCAAGACACCTAATAAAACTTTGAATCATTAGTTGAAAACCTGAAATGCTGCCTAACTTAGCTTGGATATTAGCATTAGACATCATCTTCACATAATCATGACATTGGGATCTCCACTCAATGGCTTCCAATACTGTGCTGATCTTTCAAAGGTCTTGAGACTGATCCAATTTAGTTTGTCACCCCTTAAATGAAAAGAGTCCTGTTCTCAATAACTTTGTGGCAAGACATGTGCTCACTGGGTCTCTCATTCATCTGGTCCCTCAGATACTTTTCAAATATAAAGGGATTTGTATTTTTGGCAAAAAAAAATTACATTCTTCCTACCCCCAGTACTATTATTTTATCCAGCTTAATAGTCATTTTACTATTTGAAGATTAATATAGATGCTGGGAAACTTGGAAACATGCCCTCATATCACAAGTTGAAATCTCAGAATTATTTAGATAAATTGCTAGGGTAAGTTGTAGCACTTCATGTTGCTCATAAATGTGATTTAGCAAGAATTTCTTACATAAAAATGGAGTTGAGAACTGAGAAATGACATGACTCTAAAGCCAACTTTTCCTTCACCTCGCCTTATATACATTCACCTCACACAGTCTTTACTGCATGTGTCATGTTAGTGCCATGTGTTCATGTGAATGTTAAACTAGCAGCTATACCCAATGCAAATGAAAGCAAGGCTTAAATTGCAGTATCTTAATTATAAATGTTATGGGTCCACTGTTTGAGAGTGCTTTTCTCCAGAGATTACAAATTGAATGAAGTACATCCAATTAAGTTCCAGATTGACAAGAATTTCCCTTTGTGCTTACTGGCAACACTCAGCTAACTACTTCAGAATTAGAGAGTCAAGTGCTCTCAGTGCCAGCAGGACTCCACTTCATACTCATTGGGCAATTCGGTCTTTGCATGATGGAAACAATGACATGCTTATTCTATTACAGTGTACATATTTACAAAAATAAATTCTCTTATAAGAATATTAAAATAATGGTGCAGTGCATTATTCAAGTGCTGAAGATACTTAAATATTTTGAGCATGTCATCTAAAAGTATACACTGCAGAACCAAATTAAGGAATATTATTTTCCAAATGGTAATTCAGTGTTTACATGGAGGACTTACATGGAAACTGTACACAGGCATATTGGTAAAAATAAATTATAGTTGATATCAATTAATAAAATGCATCTGAAGCATGCACACATGTATGTACACAGACACCTATTAACTTTCTCTGAACTTTCTTTATAATAAAGAAGTGAGTCAACAAAGAGACAAATACAAGTGTTTCTGGAGGCAAAAATTTAATTAAAACTGAAAGAAAACAAAACAGGACTACTACATAGATTTAATTTTTCAATATTTATTAAAATATTCAATAGACTATTTTTCTACAAACTTAAGAAATATGAAGCATCAAAATAAATAGAAATTTCTTTTTGACAGCTGGAATAATGTGACTTAATGGTTCATTGACAGACAGACTAGTTTAAACCATCTGTATCTTTATTTCTAATTTTGTGGTGGTCCAGCTGCAAGTGTTGCCACATTTGATAATGTCTTCAATTAGCTCTCATCTCTTAATGAATATCATTATTTTTCATAATTACTCTCTCCTGGGTTTTGTTCAAAGATATAAATAATACAAATATTTAACTGATTCAACTAACATTCAGTGTCTTCATCTCCCTTTTTCCTATAGAGTGACAAATATTGAATAGTTCTCAGCAAATTTATGATTTAATACTGACTCAATGTATTTCAGTTGGCCTCACTGATGATTTTAGAAACTAACACTTTATCATTCCCTTAAATAAATATATATGTCCATCTAATAAATTTTACATGAAAGAAGGAGGTCAGGTACATTAATAGACCTATAAAGATGCATTCCTATTTATTTTACCCTGTGATTGATTTCAGTCTTCTAAATCATCTCATCCTTTAATACTATAGAAACATATATGGTTCTCCAGGAAACAAGATGAAAGCTAAATTACAACTCACTTTTTCCTTAGGGTCAGGAATGATAAGGGTAGTTTCAGAAACCTAAGATACACAAAGATTTTGCTGAAAGTAAGAAGAGATTTAACTTATCCCCATACCAAAAAAGCCTGCAGGCATGTAAGGTGCAACAATTAAAGCAATCCAAGTCATTCCCAACGGTTCTTTAAGTCAGATGTTAATTATCACTGGATTCACTGGAGACAAGGTATTCTTTTGTGTACCAAGACCTACTTGGACTTTAATTTGGCTTTGTCAAAATAACCTTTGTCTGTGAAGAAAGTCTTTCTCTAACATGTCAAGCTGATTAAGCTTTGCTATACAAAGTTGTTGAGCTAATTTAGTTTTATAGCACTTTGGTATCCACAGTAACTCAATCCCCATCTAAAATACATCTACTTGCATGCATATTTTCAATTAATCTCCAGAGATAATCTTGAATCATTTGGAAGTTTTTGTTTTGTTATTTATTTTTACTCTTTGGATCCAACATGATTAAATATTTATAAACAATGGACAATGGGTTAAAATTCATGTTTAATGGCTGAGGTTAGTTTATTTTCTTCCTCTTTACTAAAAAGTAAAAGTGAGGCGAAAATATGAACCACGACATGGCCCGATTTAGTTTTTGAAAGGGAAAAAAAATAGATGACCGGTGGATATTACCTTCACAAGTAAGCCTTAAATTGATAAGCCCTCCTGTGATTGTGATCTAAGCACAAAGTAGCTATATTATTAATAGGGAGGATGCTTAGGGAAGTCTGCCAAAGACATAGCAATCACGAGAAGTAGCTATCCAAGTCCAAAAGGAAAGGAGACTTTCCTAAGAAGCCAGGCATGCCCTAAACGGCTAAGGGAAGAGCATGCAAGGGAGGAGCCAGTTATAGCACATGTGATGTGCATGCCGGAGCACACACAGTCAACTACACCTGACCATGCCCTAGCAGTGGAGGGGAGAGAAGACCAGGTAAGGTCGGGGAGAGATGGGAGGGCAGCAGTTCTTTTCACCATCCCTCTCTGGAGGTTTCCATTCCTGACTATGAGAGTCTACCATCAAAATGTTTGCTTTCTCTCAGAGAAGTGTACCTTCATTTGCTCTTGTGTTTCTGCCAAGTGAGTTCTTTCTGAACCATGAAGTAAGAACTGAAAAAAAAGCATCTCATGCATAATGTCTTCACCAATGTTTTATAAAAGACTCAGTCTGTTGGCAGTGCTTGGTCCACTTCTTGTCCTTCATTGTGACAGAATATTGTTTTAATTAGACTAATATTTCAGACTCAGCTTGATGAGATAACCGAAAATTCCTAAGAATTTAGGGGACGACAAAACTAAATTTGAATATAGACAATTTTAATGGACAAAGGAGTTCATGAGTTTCAAACTCATCATCCTTAAAAAAGAAGAAAAATATCTAAAATGGATAAAGGATTACCATTTAAAGGATGAAGTTCACATAACACAGTGCATGAAGCTTGAAATGTTCTCAATATATTTATTGCTGAAAAATTGGATGATGGTGTTACGCCTTATGTTTGTTATTTTATGAGATTTCTCATTCTGTTAGAGTATCCCATATTACCTGGTGACTAGCATATTAGACATCTCACCGAGCAATGGATGTGTATTATACTGTATACTCTGAGACATAGTATCAATGCCACTTGGATATTCAAGCATTTTAGTTTCAGAGTAATCGAGACAATTGTCTGCAATGTTGTGTTTTGGGCAGATTCATGTAGGCTGAAGAGTAGGGTTTAACTGCAAGCATGTGGTGTACGTGGGCATATCAAGCACTGCCTCATTTGTGGCTTTCTGCCTGCCAAGTATAAATAAACTACAAAAAGATGTGAAGTGGGGAATGAGCCAATTTTCTGAGGTGCTTTAGGAAGGATGCACATGCTATATTGGGCAGTGCATGGTCAGAAATACACAGTAGTATGATACAGCCTCCAGATAAGAACGGCATTTTGAAGTGGGCTAAATGTCATCAGTTGCCTTTGAAGCAAAAAACTTCTCTTCCTCTCTCCATTTTGCTCCCTCTTTCCTTCTCCCCCTCTCTCCCTCCCCCACCTCTCTCTCTTACTACTTCCAAGTAAATTCTGACTCATAGCCACCCTATCAGACAGGGCAGAACCTCTGAAATGGATTTTGCAGTCTGCAACTCTGTGTGGAAAGCCTCACCCTTTGCCTATGGAGCAGTGGCTGTCTTCAAGTGCTGCATTTGAAGTTAGCGTCCCACCGAGAAGCACAGTTTTCAACCACAGTGCCTGTTAAAGTGTGAAAGGCACATGTTTTTATATGGCCCAATTTCCTTTGGTTCTCAGTGAAGCCCTTCCACAAACTTTGACAGGAATAATTTTCTGAAATTTCTGTTGGCACATGGGGAAAACAGCAACCTGTTACTATCTCTTCTCATCTGAGTGGGAAACTGCAGTCCAGACTGCATGATTGACAACACAAGCTATGTCAGCCCCCGACCAGTTTCCTTTGCGTCTATTCCAACTCATGTTAATCACAAGGGAGTCAGAATAGAGCCTGGTCCATGCAGATTCCCAGGGTGGATTTTTTTTAAATAGATTTTATTGGGGGCTCTTATAGCTCTTATAAATTTAATGCATTGTTCATATTAAGCATACCTGTACACATGTTACCACATTCATCTACAAACATTTTCTACTTGAACCCCCCTCAGCATGCACTCCTCTTTCCCTCTTTGCTCTATTTTTTAAAATTCCAACTCCTCATATTTCCCCTTCCCTCTTCTTCTCCCCTATGAACTAATAATTTGCAAATTATTACTACCTCTTTATATCATACATTGTCCAATGTGTCACTTCACTCACCCCCGCCCATGTTTTCCACAACCCAGAGAAGGGTCACATGTAGATCCCAGAAATTAGTTCCCCCTTTCTACACCCATGTAGTTTATTGTTAAACTGTTTAGTTTCCCCTTTCTACTCCACCATCCCGCCACTCCCCACTAGTCTCAAGGGATTATCTATCCTAAATTCCCACATTTCTGACTCTAATGTACAAAATGCCAGGGTGGATTTTTCAGATCACTGGGGATTTCTCCAGTGGGCATCTAGGTAGATTCAAAGTGTCAGCCTTTCAGTAATAAAACGAATATGTGGTTAAACCGTGTAAACCATTCAGAACCAAGAACAAGCTATAGTCACTTCCTGCGAATTTGATTCGGACTCATGCTGATCCTACCTGTTTCAGGAGAAAATGTGACCCATTGGGCTTGCAGGAATCTTACAGTAATCTTGATCTTTACCGGTCGAACCCTCAGTAGATTTGAATCTTAAATTTTTGTTATAAAGTCCACAAAAATAAACGCAACTATCCAGAGGTCTATGGGAGTGTGTTTAATGCTAAGCCAATGACCTAGAATTCTGACCATCAAAGGTGTGCTTACCAAACAAGAATGTCTATAGTGAGCTGGCAGATATTAATACAATAACTAGTGGTATATTCACGTAAGATAATTATATCTGCACAGATGTGATAACACTATAATTAAATACATTGTTATGCTGCAAGGGGACTTGTAGTTTAGTTCCTTCTACTTATAATGCCAAATTTACTGATTTCCCAGGGATTATGTTTAAAAGTAGATACATGTAGCTGCTGCTGCTCTTCTTGGATGGCCTCAAGTTTGTTCTGACTCAGAGAAGGCTGATGGAGAAGAGAGCAAGATATTGCTGCTTCTTCTGCTTCATTCTGTTGGAGCCCCTTGTTGCACCCACATTGTCCATCCGACTTCTGGGGGCAATTACACATTGAGCGGCTAACTATGAGGTCAACATTTGAAATTATCCTTGGGAGGAAAATGGACCTTTCTACCCCAGAAATCATTACCGTCTCAGAAACTCACAGAGATGGTTTCACCCTGTCATAAGATGTCATTGTGAGTTGAAATTGACTCAGTAATAATGAGCCTGTCGTTATAAAGATATCCAAAACACGTGAAACCAAGTCTTTCCTTATCCTTGCTTCTAAGAAGCTTTTTGGCTGCAGTTCTTCCAAGACAGACCTGTTTCTTCTTTTGACAGTCCATGATGATTTGAATATTCTTCATCAGCACCATAATGCATCAGTTAATCTTTGGTCTCCTTTATTCAATATATAGTACTTTCACATTCGGATGGGCCAATCGAATATACAAGGACTTGGATGAGTCACACAATTCTCAAAGGAATATCTTTGCTGTCTAACATTCCAAAGAGGTCTTCAGTGGATCATTGGATTTCTTGACCTGACCAAGATTTCAATGAGCAGCCATTATGGCAATCAAAATGAAATCTTTGACAACTTCAAGCTATTTATCATGATATAACTATCAGTCCATTAGCAAGGATTTAGGTTTTCTTTACATTGAATTGTTATCCAGATTGAAGACTATAATCCTTGATCTTCATTAGCAAGTACTTCAAGGCATCCTTACTTTGAACAAGTAAGGTTACATAATCTGCATATTGGAAATTGTTAATAAGCCTTTGTCTAATCTTGATGTCATGTTCTTCATAAAACCCATCTAGCTCACCTTCCCAACATGATCACAAATGGGTGCAAAAGCAAATATGGTGGGGCTGATTCCTGGTGGTGTAGTGGTTGAGTGTGGGACTGCAGCCTACTAGGCTGGTAGTTCAAATCCAGCAGCAACTTTCCAGCAGCAAGGCTGGGTCTCCCACTCCCACTACAGGGCAGTGATGTCCCCCTCTTCCCCAAAAAGCAAATACCGTGAAGAAAGATGATGGTGCCAGGTTATCAAAAAATACAGTGTCTGGGGTCTTAAAGTCCCGAAGGTAAACAAACGGCTATCTAGCTCAGAAGCAACAAAGCCCACATGATAGAAGCACACCAGCCTGTGTGATCATGAGGTATCAAGTGGATCAGGTATCAGGCATCAAAGAACAAAAAATCATATCGTTTCGAATGACACGGTGTGTTAGACAGGGTTCTCTAGGGAAATAAAATGAGGACACTAGTAATTCTCTAGATATTTATATTCTCTAGATATTTATATCAATAGAACGATATAAACAGTTAACCAATCTATAAAGCAGTACATATGGCTTGGTGCAACTCATTTGTGTGAGACAGCTAGTAGACTGGCAGTCCTTGGAGTCTTGAGGGTCACTAGGTAGCAATACAGGCTATCCGGCCCCAAGCAGCAAACAGCAAATCAGGTCACCAACAGTCAGCCAGATGACAGAGTCCAATAATCCCCAACTCAAGAGATGTATATTCTAGGAGTGTGGCAAAGCAGGGCTTGAAGGAACTTCAACTCACAGCAACACAGTCCATGGATTAGGTGTTCTATGGGTAGTATCACTTGAAGATGAAGGCACAGGATGAACAAGGCAGCTGGCTGGTCTGAAGATCCAAGAGCAAGAAGGCAAGGGCGAGGCTTACCAAGCCATTTCTATCTCTGCCCTTCAGTTGTGTTCATTGTCCATGTTGTCACAACAGACCTACCTATCTTCTTTGGCCATGTTGGCACAACAAGCTTACCTATCACAGGGGGAGTACAGATTGGGGACCCAAAGTTCATGTGTAAGCAACTGGACATCCCATTATAGAAGGGTAGTAGGGAGGAGATGAGCCAATTAGAGTGCAGTGTAGCAATCATGAAATGTACAAGTTGCTTCTAGTTCTTAAATGCTTTCTCCCTCCCACTCTCATGATCCCAATTCTACCTTACAAATCTGGTTAAGCCAGAGGATGTTCACTCGTTCAGATAAGAACTAGAAACACAGGCAATCCAGGACAGAGGATCCTTTCAGAACCAGTGGTGAGACTAGGGATACTGGGAGGGTGGAGGGAAGGTGGCATAGAAAGGGGGAATGAATTACAAGCATCTACATAGAGCCTCCTCCCTGGGGCACAGTCAACTGAAAAGTGAGTGATAGGAGACATCAGACAATGTAACATATGACAAAATAATATTAATTTATAAATTATAAAGGGTTCATGAGGGAAAGGGTGGGGGGAGGGGAAAAATGAGGAGCTGGTAACGAGGGCTCAAGTAGAAAGCAAATATTTTGAGAATGATGAGGGTAACAAAGGTACAATTATGCTTGACTAGATAGATAGATAATAGATAAATAGATAGATGATAAGAGTTATATGAGACCCCAATAAAATAATCTAAAAAAAAAAACTTTGAAGAGGATTCAAAAGAAAAAGCCACCCACTGAGATAGTTATTATTTAGTGTACTGATCTGGCTGATAAACATATGTGGTTAATTGAAGGCAGAGGGATAAATGATTTGGGAAGAATTGCCTTTTGAGTTCTCAAGTCTCTTGCTTGGTGATGGTTAGACCAGGGTACAGCTGCCTGAACCAGTTCCTTGCTTCAGCTTGCAAAGTTCACTTCCTGCAAGACATTCCTGAGGAGAAGCCACATAGACCTACTCTGATACAGCCCTGGGTGCTGGAGCAGTCATGTGGAGACCCCTGCCAACGCTGATATGCTTACATGCTCACTGATTCGGCTTTCCTCCTGCATTCAGCATCATTGCATGTGTCTTGTGAAATGGAGGAGGGCTTTGTGGGTTGGAGTGGGACATATGGATTAATGTTAGACTTATGGGCTTGGACAGCACTGGGTTGGAATGTTTTCTTAATGTGCACTTGCCTTTATATAAAATTCTCTCTTAAAATATGAATTTCTGTGGAATTGTTTCTCTAATGTACCTAGACTAATATACCCACCATCTATGATTATTTGCTCAACATATAGATTGATAAATATGTCAAGAGGAGAAAACTCTGACATATACCTTCCTTGAAAATAAGTATTTGCAAAGAGGAAATTCTTGGGCCTGCAAAATTCTATTATTTGATACCTGTTTCATTTCTATTTTCAAACTTTTGTTTCTGCCTCTTTATTTCCAAAATTTGCATGTCCAATAATTTTCCATTCATGTAGATTATTAGTTTTATCAATTTCAGACTGAATACTTTAAACCATACAGTCTTCCTTTGTTTTCTCTGTACAACTGCCTCTTGATCTACACACAGATTTCACAGGAGCACAATTAAGTACTCTGGAATTCCTATTATCAAGGCTATTTATAGTTTATTATGATTTACACAGCTTAATGCTTTGCATAGTTAAGAAAACATAAGTAAACATTTTCCTGATATTATTTTGCTATAATCCAAGAACCATCAATTATCAGCAGTTATATCCCCAATTTCATGTGCTCTTCTGAATACAGCCTGACTTTCTGGAAGCTTTGCATTGGTGTATTACTATTATTACTAATGAATGACCTCAAGCAAAAGTTTGCTTGCTTATGATATTCACTATTTCCAATAATTTTCACATTCACTGGGTCACATTTCTGTGGAAGGGTCGCAAATCTGAATCTCTTCTAGTAGTTCAGTTAACTGTCTTCCAAAACTCTTAGTATAGCTGAGTGAGTGCTTCTAGGTCTTTATCACCTTTTAAAAACATTCCAATTGGTATTCTTTTCTCGAAACCCTGTTTTGACTAACCATTTCCATGCAGTTTGCACTTCTTCCTTTAGCACCATTGCTCTTTGATCTTATGCTAATTCCTGTAATTGCTGAATGTTGACTAGTCCTTTTGGTTACTTTGATTATGTATATTTATTCTATCTTCTTTTGATGCTTTATTCATCATTCAGTATTTTGCCCAGAGAATTTTTCAATAATACAATTGGAAGCTTCAAGATTTTCTTCCTGTCTTCAGTTCCTTAACTGGGAAGAGAAGAATTTTAATAACACATCTGACTACATGGATGGATGAGCTCAACTACCCATAGATGCAAGGAAGGAATAAACCATTCAACACAGAAATATAGATGAATTCAAATACTACAACTGTGTTGTTAGGCCACCACCTGCCTTTCAGTTTTTTATACTGTGGTGGCCTGTGTTGCTGTGATGCTGAAAGCTGGTATTTTAACTAATACCCCCGGCACAGTGTTTTACTATGGGTACAAAACTCCAAGCCTAAATCACTGCCATCCAGTCAACTCCACCTCATAGGGACCTCATAAGGCAGAGTGGAAAAGACCCTGTGTATTTTCCTGCGACTGCATCTCTTTACATAAGTAGCTAGATCTAGCTTTTCCTCTCAAAGGAGCTAGTGCTTCTGAACTGGCAAGCATACCATGAGCAGCCCAAGTATTAGCACTTGCCCCCAAGGTTTCTGCAGCACAGAAGTAAGTAACCCTTCTTCATTAGAGGCCAGATTAAGGTGTTCATCATCAATCATAAAGTTAGCACTTTCTCTAAATCAAAATATTAAAACAACTAAAATGAAGTGTCCCCCCCCAAGAACCACCCCAAAACAATTTCACTACAATCAAGTTAACTCTGACCCACAGTGACCCTATAAAACATAGCATTCCCCACTATGTTTCCAAGGCTGCAAATCTTTGCAGAACTAGATGACTGCCTCTCTCTCCCAGGGAGCCTCAGATAGATTTACTTTACTCATCTTTCTGTTAGCAGCTGAGCTCTGTAACAATCATGCCAGCAGCATTCCTAGTGTAAACTGGATACTAGAAATCAGACTAGATATAACACTAGATATAACAATATGGAATTAACCCAGCTCAGAGAAGTTTGAAGTTAGAAGTGCAGAAAAGCCCAAAGTAAATGGTTTTTAATTATTTTGACAGCACAGGCACATACTCATACAGGGAAAGAAGACTATATTCCCTTAAAGGTGCATGGCTGGAGATAGTCATCTCCTAGGTAGCAGGTTTCTGCTCCTTGTGAGTGAGGCAACAAAATATGGAGAGATAACTAAGGGAGATTTCTCTCACACTCCTCTTGGCAAGGATAGAAAACCAAGAAAATTCAAGTTCTTTTCTCAAAACAAACAAACAAACTCCCAATCATCAAGTCCACGTCTACTCATTACTAAACTGCAGGACAAGGTAGACTTGCCTCTCTGGGTTTCCAAGACTATAACCCTTTAAGGGAGTAGAAAACCTTGTCTTTCTCCCCTTTTCTAATATACTTGGTCTAAAAGGGAAAATCACAAGTTCTCTTGCTTCTGATGGTAGAGTGAGAGTTGAAAGGCTTTTCTCCCTTTCTTTGTGACAGATTGACAGCAACAATCATGTTCCAACAGGAGGTACGAGGAACCTTCCAAATAGCAAGGTGGAGTCCACCTAGAGACCCAATGCCTTTGGAATGGGAGGACGTGGATTGGCCTCAGTGCCTGAGGACTCTCTTAACGACGAATACTAAAGTTAAGGATAAGGGCAGTGATTTTGGTTTGAAGTGTTTTGTTGGTGTTGTTGCTTTTAATTAAAGTCATGAGTAAGATAACGAAATTTAAGTGATTTACAGAGTAAATATTCTAAAAGATGTCCTAACAGGATTTTTATGTCTATTTTCAGTATGGATTGGATATTTTCTACTTAAGTAATGGTGAACTATTTGTACTGTATTGTAAGTAGACACTGAAAATATGATCTTATGGTGGTATTCTCAGAAAACATAGACAATGAGACCTGCGAATTTGTTTTGCTGCTTTTTATCATTGTGCTCCCTTTTCCTCATATTGAACCATAGCTTATATTGGTCACTGACAGAGGCAATCTGCCTAACTAGATGGGCCAGAAATCTAATCTGGTGTGACAAATGAAAGAGACACATAATTGGCTATGTAATTCTAGGGTGGAACTGTTATCAATTTGAAGCAATTGATGTTCTCAGAACAACATTATACGCAGCACAAGTGATTACAATTACTGTGGGGAATCACTGAATGTCTCTGTAATCTTCTAGTGGGTTATAAAAATTAAGGGAAACTTTCGGTAACTGACATTTTGCTTGCATATGATGATGCTCTGAGCTTGTTTTCCTTGATGCAGAATAGTCCTAACCATAGAACAATTTTCAGTCTATTATGGGAAACGTCCATCCTTATTTATAACAACAAGGAGCTCTGGTGGCTTAGCAGTTACATTTTGGCTGTGATCCCCAAGATAAGCAGTTCAAGCTGCTCCTCCAGAAAAGATGGGGCTTTCTCCTCTCAGAGACAGTTATAATCTTAGAAACTCACAGGGGCACTAGTTCCCAGGCCTGTAGAGTTGTTCTGAGTCATGCTGGCAGTGAGTTTGGTTTGGGGGATATACAGAACAATACTGCTTGTTTTCCTTCAAGTTAAAAAGCCTTTAAGCCTAGATTGTCTCAAAGTTTCTTTCTTCAGTTATCTGCCCAATGGGCTACTGTCTTTTTATTTTATTTTGCTCACTTTATTAGGAGCTATTACAGATATTATAACAAGCCACATAGGGCTGAGCCCTGGTGGCATAGTGGAGTGCGGGACTGCGGCTCACGGGCTTAGTGGTTCAAATCCAGCAGCAGCTCTCCAGGAGCAAGGCTGGGTAGCTCCCACAACCACCAGAGGGCAGTGATGTGCCCTCCCAAAATAGCCACAGTTTAATAAGATTAAGCATGATTGTACAATTGCTGCCACCATCATTTTCAAAACATTTTCTTTCTCCTTGTACTCTTTCATATCCACTCCCCCTTATCCCTGCATACCCCTTTCTCCCCCCAAGAACCCTTGTTATTATATTAAATATAATTATTTTTATTTGTTTCCTGTTTGTTTGTTTTACCATATCTTACATCAGGAAATGATTGCTCCCTTTGTTACTTCTGAAGGATTTGTCTATTTTGGATTTCAGGCATCAAAAGATCTCAGGTATACAAATGAACATATGCATGTTTAAAACGGTTAGTAAGATTTAAAAGATTTAAAAAGTACTGTAAGTAGATGGTAAATATGTGAATACATAAAAATCTCAGTTGTGATATACAATGACTAAATTTTTCTTTTAAGTAGAGATTTTGTTTTCATTAGAGAATTGGCAAAAGTGGTGAATTATAGGACTTCAGGAGCTTTCCTTGGCTAAATGTTGTTTGTGTTCACAGCAGCATTTCTGTTGTTGGTCCCCTGGGGAGCAGGTTTGTGTGTCCAGCATTGTGATTGGCTCCCCCTTTTTCTCAGGAGCTAGCCCCTACACATCATCAGAGGTCCAGTAGGCACAACTGTACATCTCCTGGGCCACCATGATCTCAACAGCCTGGTCCACACACAGTGTAGGCTTCAAAAGGCTGGAGTCAGAGAGCTTTGGCCTGAGCCAGAGGAATCTGGCCAGAGGGAGTCTGAGCCCAGCTGGAGGGAGTGACCTCAAGTTTATTACTAACCAGCATTTAAACCTACTTCTGGGGCATCACAGGAAGGGAATCAACACTATATCTTTTAATAGCCTGGCATCATCAGCTGTCTTCATCACATTTGCTTATGCAACTGCTTTGTCTTCAGTGATCATGCTGGGAGGTGAGCATCACACACTTCCACATTGGTAGAACAAACCATTCTTATACTATGAGCAACTTTATATATTGAACTCTGCTCTGCTGTCTTTACTAGCCTCATTGTTTAGAAAGTTTTCCCAAACTGGGTGAGCCCATCACTTGGGGGGATGCTGGAATAAAGTAGGGTCAGATGCAGAAGCCAATACTTATATTTTATCCTGGATTGTGGACTATGGCATAGTTTTTTTTAATTGCCAGAGGGTTGGGGTGACTGAGTATTTTGTTTCTGAAAAGATAGACTAGATAAGTTTGAGAATCTATGGTCTAGAAAGAAACATCCAAATAACACTTAATTTTTTAAATCATATTTGCTCATTGAAGCCGGGATCTCTTTGTAGTCAAAGGCTATGTCTTAAATATAATACTTTAGCATTGAATCTTGGGCTTGGGCTTGGGCTTCTTTGCTCACACAGCACAATCCTGTCTTAAATAATCACTTTAGCATAATAATGAGTTAAACGTGAATCTCACAAAGTTGGACATGTACTCAACTCATTTCTGTCATCATGATTATGATTTCAAAGTCAGCAATATTAAGCTGCAGTAAAAACATGAGGCTGGACTCTCTGATGTCACAATGAGTAATATTTGCAGCTCTCTGGAGTCCAATAATAATAATTGATATGAAATATATATGTATATATGTATTTATAACATTTAAAATCTAGTACAAAATATTCAAATAGCTGAAGAATTTTCAGGAAATTGCTGTAAGGTCCAGTAATCTGTTTTTGACCACATTTTCTTCAATAAAGATGGTGGCAACTTATTGGAAGCACAGAGAAATTTCTGTAGTAGAGAAATATAATAAGCCATGTTGTCAATGCAATAGACAATGTCTACCTAAGAGGGATACAATTAAAGAGCAGTATTATTGTTGGGAAAGTAGTATGATCAGGTGACTTATTTAATTAATGTTTAATGAAAGAATTGCCTAATATTATGAAAGGATACATGGAGATGTTAGACAAGAATTCAATGATTGTAGTCCCAAGAAATATTAAACTCCAGATATATTCAAAAATATGTTTTCTGGACAGTTTCTTCATTTACCAACTGAAATATCATAGCTATATGAGCTTCATCCTTAGCTATTAATGCATTTGATATCTTTTTTCCAACCAAAATACAAAAAGAATAAATTTGTTTCTTGGGAGGAACTTGCTAAAACAGATAACAGAGGTGACCTTCATAAAATAAAGATTAAAATCACAAATTATCATACAACTGGATTATGTGGAACCATATTCACAAGTTAGATATATATTAAAGGGCTTCAAAAATTGACTGAAATTTGAATTAAAAGATAATGGATTCTTCCTATGAAATTTTTGAAACTCTCTCGTATTGAGTGTGAGAGAGAAGAAGAGAGAGACACACAGAGAGAAAGTAGTGGTGGGAACATATGCACACAACCGTCAGTTTGTCACATGGTGGTGGCCAGTGTGTTGTTGTGATGCTAGAAGCTATAGCATGGTATTTCAAATACCAGACAGGTTTCCACAAAACCTCCAGACTAACAGGCACTAGGAAGAAATGCAGACCACTTCTGAAACGTTGGATCTCATCACTAGCAGAAGAACCCCACCTGATATAGAGTCCCAAAATGTGCTCCATAGGTTGAGAGGCAGTTTAAAAATGCAGTCTGAAGTAGGATAATATTTATATGCCTATAAAATTTACATGCTAAACACAGCAAACTAATGATGAAAAATTGAGGAACTCCAAATATTTCTGTAATCTAAAGTTGATGTGGAGCAAAAATGCAATAAAAATGTACAGATAGTTACTGCTGATTACAGTATGAATTTTTGGAAATAAGAAAGAAAGAAGGGGATTGGGAAAATGTACTGGTCAGAGAAATGACACTATACATCATATAGAATTTTGAATAAGAAAGACTTATTCATTGAAAATACCTTCTTTTCAATGACATATGTGGTAACTACACACATGGACCTTGTCTGATAGAAGGCAGAGGAATCATATTGATTACACCCATGGTAAGTGACATAAGAAGACTCAATTCTTTAGCCAAAATTCAGGCAGAAATCAAATGTATAACAAGGTCTGAGGCCATCAACTGCTCATATTTAAGTCTAAGTTGAATACAAAGATAATAAAACAAGTCCAGGAAAGCCTAAAATATGAACTGAAGTGTATTGCCCCTAATTTGGAAACCATTTC
Source organism: Nesogale talazaci (assembly GCA_004026705.1). NCBI lineage: Eukaryota > Metazoa > Chordata > Mammalia > Afrosoricida > Tenrecidae > Nesogale > Nesogale talazaci. The sequence continues at coordinate 73,527 of PVJH01006009.1, read as the reverse complement.
CAGATCAGAGTTGATTAATAATTGAGGACTATATGATTTTCGAATGGTTTCAACAACATTGTATACGAACAAACAATGAGGACATTAAAAAGACATGAAAGAAAGCAAAGACTAAATTTGATTCCAAAATAAATTCTGAAGCTTCATCTTGAACATAGACAGAAACGATGAAATAAAAGAGCTGAAAACTTTCAATAAAAATTCTCTAGAAGATGAGATAAATTATTTAAAGACTTGAAGTTAGAAAGCCAAAAGGGAAGAGCATATTCAGCATTACTCAAGCTTAATGAACTTAAGAAAAATGTTCAGCTACAGGCTGAAACATTGAAGGATTCCAAGGATTCTATTTATTGAGTGACATGGGAAGTATTAAAGAAATATAAAAATAATACACAGCAATGGTACCATAACTTGATAGGTGTCAGATTTCAAGAGATAGCATATAATCAAGAGCTCATGATGTTGGAGGGAAAGCGAAATCCAGGCTGCACTGAAGGCACTGGTGAAAACAAAGACTTCAGGGATGGCCAGGTCGCTAAATGACATGCTTCCACCAACTGATGAATACTGGAAGCCCCAACTGGTTCATGCCAAGAAATTTAGAAGACAAATGCTTTCCAATAGATTTGAAGAGATACATATTTCTATATGCCCCCCCAAATTACCTCAATTTCACAAAGTATAAAGCAATATCATTAATATAATGTGCAAGCAATATTTTATGAAGATATCGCTAATTCATTAATTGCTGTAGTAACATACCAACTGATAACAGCTAAAACAAGTTTCACAGGCAACTTGGAAGGAAGAATATCATTGCTGATGTCAGACCATTGGCATCATTGTAAATGAAGGAAAAAATTGTCAAAAATGTCATTTTACTGGGATTCATTATTCTAATAGAATTAGATATCTTGATATCTAATTAGATTCAAAATATCAAGAAATTAATTGTTTTGGAAAATATGCAAAAGAGCTCCATAAAGTGTTAAAGATGAAAGATATAATTCTTGAGAACTAAGGTGTGCCTGATCCAAGCCATTTCAAGAAGTATTTTCAATTGCTTCATAAGCATATGAAAGCTAAACAATGAATAAAGAAGCTGTGGCAGTTACATAATCTGGTAATAATTTGAGACTATTAAGGGTGAAGGGTTGGAGTTTCGCATGTCAATCAGATCACTGCTGGAAGATCTCAATTGGTGGTGCTACAGAGATAAATAGCTCTCTGGAGAAAGAACACACGCACACTGTTTGGTATTCCTGATGACAAGACACAGGTTGCTATGCTAGAGCCCTGGAGCTGGGGAAGCCATGTAGAGCTACTTTCAAAGGCCCAGGCTCCACAAGACATTCCTCTCACTGGCCAGTGATCCTCCTGCATTCAGCATCATTGTAGATGTGGCATGAGACTGAAGAAGAATTTATAGACTGGTAATGGACATATGGACTGATATTGGATTTATGGGCTTACTCTGAATTGGGCTGGGATATTTTCTTAATGTACAGTTTCCCTTTGATATAAAGTTCTCTCTTACACGCATTTCAGTGTCTCTAGATTTGTTTCTCTAGCCTAGACAGACTACCACAGAATATATGAAGAGAGTGAATGTAGGTGAATTGTGGTGTTGGTTAAGAAAATATAGTGATACTGGAGGGTGGAAGGATGGTGGAGTAGAAAGGACCAACCAGTTTCACGGATCAACATATAACCTCCTCTCTGGGGCATGACCAACAGAGTTATGAAGTGAGTAAAGGGGCACATTGGACAGGGTAGGATATTAAAAAGCAATAGCAATTTGTAAATTATTAAAGGTTCATAAGGGAGGGAGGGGGAAAGGGAAGTATGGGGAGCTAGAACTGTGGGCCTAAGTGGAAGGATGTTTTGAGAGCGATGATGGCAACAAGTGTGCAAATGAGACCTGCATATAATTGATGTATGTATGGATCTTGAGGGGAGGTGTATGAGTACCCAATAAAATGATTCATTAAAAAAGGGGGAGGAAGGGAAAGAGGAGCTTATACCAAGGGCTCAAGTGAAAAATGTTTGGAAATGAATGTGGCAACATGTGTGCAAATGTTCTTGATACAGATGATGTATTGAAAGTTATAATAGCTGTACGAGTCCCCAATAAAATTATTTAAAAAACAAGAATATTGAATATAATTTGGATTGTTAGAAGAACAGACCTATCTCTTTCGGAATGGGTATAGGACTCTTCCTTAGAGACAAGAATGGCCAGACTTTGTCTCTAGTACTTTGGAGATATATTTGGAGGGTTCAGTTCATGGAAAAGGATAGCTATCATATTGGGTAGGTGGAAGACCAGAAATGCAGAGGTTGACTCCTAGTAAGATGGACCAAGACAGTAGCTGCACCAATAGGCTTAAACCAAGCAATTGTGTGAAAGATGTAGGACCAGACAAGGTTGCTTTTAGTAGTACATAGTTGGCTATGGGTTGGAATGAGCCCCGGGGCCATGACAATTCTCTCCCTCCCCCTATATCTATCTATCTATCTATCTATCTATCTATCTATCTATCTATCTATCATCTATCTATCTATCTATCTATCTATCATCTATCTATCTATCTATCTATCTATCATCTATCTATCTATCTATCTATCTATCTATCTATCATCTATCTATCTATCATCTATCTATCTATCTATCATCTATCTATCTATCATCTATCTATCTATCTATCATCTATCTATCTATCATCTATCATCTATCTATCATTTATGTATCTAGCATCTAGTATCTTTCTAGCATCATCATCTACCTACATATATCTTTGACACCAGAGGATATGCAGAATAGGAATAGTAGCAGACACACTTGCTGACAGTGCCTTTCCAGTCAGAGGATGGCTTGAGGAGTGCTATGCCTCTAGGCAGTTCTTTTGGGGAACTTGATTGCTCTTCCAGAAAGCTAGACCTGAGTTCCTTTGGCCTGAAGTTTATGATGGGATGGCATAGTCTTTGGGCAGTTATAAGCATCCCTACAGAGCTGTGTCATGTTGCCTGAGTAAGGCAGAGCCTATATCAAGAGACTGAAGGCCAGAGAAAGGCATGCCTGTGAAAAAGACAGAGGAAAAAGTCTTAAACCTTTCTCACCTGAGTTGTAGCATTTTAACTTTCCCAATAAAGTACATAATTGTGAGTATAATCTGTGGACTTTATGCAACCTTCGCAATGGATTATTGAGCCCCACTGAGAAGTACAGAGGGAGTGGGAGAGATGGCTGGGGTCAGAATTGGTATGAAAGATTGGAGGATTAGAATAGGTCTGACCTTAGCCTTATAGAATTGGCTGTGAGGAAACAATACTGATGATGGCAATTTAAATTTCCCTTCCCATTGTGCAGATATGGAAGTCAGACCCTATTTTCAAGTTTTCCCCTTCCTTTCTTTTACAACTGTCAAGTCATTTCCAATTGATAGGAAATCCCTGAAAGACAAGAGTTCTGCCTTTGCAGGTTTGTCTGCTTTTTGTCTTTGAAGGAGCCAACAACTTCTTCTTTCTTCCACAGAACAGTTGGTGCATTTGAAGCACCTATCTTTGATTTGCATCTTAACAATTTAATGCTTTCTCCAGCTTAACAATTTTGCCATCAGGATGCGTTAAGTCTCCCATAACTTAATCTGCTAATAATCAAACTACTAGAAATACAGTCGAATTAAAGATTTTGTTGTTGGAAAAACAAAGTATAATAGTTCCTTCCTTTGGAGTATACATTCCTTTTAAACTTGATCTGTAGGAAGAGTCTTCTAACTAAGGAAGGCAGTAAGCAAAGACATTAAAAGAGAGAGCCAGGCACAGAGCATCCATCACTGGGATTATCAGTGTAGTGTGGTGCTTTCAGGGACAGTTGTCTGGTAAATGTGTGTATACAAAATGGTTTCTTGTGATCATTATAAAACCTGCACTCTGTCACACAAGATGGGGTATATAATTTGTTTAATTCTCACTGGGTTTTCAAAGCACTTTGGAAGTAGCAAACACCACTATTTTTGCTGTTGTTGTTCAGTCTCCAGTTTAAAGATTAAATTTACAGTTTATCCAATCAATCTTCTCTGTGTATTTGGCTAAACCAGTGACAGGCATTTCTGGGCTCATTCTGGGTACCAATAACTGTTCTCATATCATATTAGAAGAGTATTTTGCAGGCATTTTGAGAATGAAGATGATGATTTGATTGTCTGAATATAATGAACCATCTACTAAAGCTATTGGAAAATGTGGATAATGGTATTTTCTTCAATAATTCACTGATTTTTTTAGATCTAAAATTCTGCAATTGATAGAAGACCCTCTGTGTCAATTCTGATTCAGACGACCAAAATACTCACAACTGGACCCATCAGGATAGGTTGAGAAAAGACTTAAGCTGTCAAGGATTTCATCTTGTTTGGTTTCAAAATCAATGCTCATGTAATATTGAAAAGTAATGGTGTTACTTTGAGGACTAAGATATGCCTGGCACAGGCCATAATATCTCAAATTTCCAATGGATGTGAAAGTTAGACATTTTATAATGAAGACTGGAGAAATATTGATGCAGTTGAATTGTGGTGCCTGAGAAAAATAGTGAAAACACGCAGGACTGCTAAAAGAACAAAGTGACCTGTTTTGGAAGAAATGTGGTCAGAGTGATCCTTAGAGTTAAGGGTAGCAAGCTTTCATCTTACCTACTTTGGATGTGTCCTAAGAGCCAAGTTGTTGGGAAAAGAAATCCTGCTTGGTAAAGTACAGGGGAGGAGAAAGACAGGAAGCCCTTGGTAAGCAGAATTGGCACTGTGGCTGCAGCAATAAGCTCATGCATCGGGGCGATTGTCCAGGGCTTCAGATGGGCTTGTTATGCGCGGTGTGCATAGGGTTGTGAGCATCAGAACTTGCTCAACAGGGCCTCTCACAACAAGAACCTAACCTGTCTGCAGGTAGCACCTGCTTCACTTACATTTTCTAACATCTACATGAGGAGTCACAACCTATAGCCATTAGATCAAAGTCAACAAGATAGTTGTTTTGTAAATTAATCTCTTTGAACTGCTCATAACCATATTTTTATGTAGGGTTGCTTGTGAACTATAGTGCAAAACTGAATAGTTGAGACAGAGGTCCTATGATCTGCATAGTCTAAAATATTTACTATGTGACTCCTTACTAAATGGCTGCCATCCTTATTTAAGAATATTAACTCTTTCAAAGCTCTATTTATTTAGGAAGTTTTAATTCTTTCCCAAAGTTCCTAAGCATGCTTATAGCTTTGCATAGATTTGAAAGTGTTGTACCATAATAACATTCCATGGTGAGATATTAATTTACCTTCCCAAATGATAGGTAATAAGAGATCGAGTCGCTGCTGTTGTTAGGTCCCCTGCACTTGATTCCACTTCATAGCCAGCTGGTGTGTAGCAGAAGGAAACACTACCTAGGCGTGCAGCCTCCACACAGCTATGCCTGCATTTGAGCCCATGTGCTAATTTCACTGCCTCTCTTTTCCCCCAAGCATGATGTCCTTCTTCAGGGATTGTTCTCTCCTGATAATGCCCAAGGAATATGAGACAATGTTTCACCAGCCTTGATTCTAAGGAGAATTCAACTGTACTTCTTCTAAGACAGATTTTTGCTGTTGTTCTTTTGGAAGTCCATCATACTTACAATATTATAATTCAAATATACTGATTTTTCTCCAAAATCCAACTTTCACATGCATATGATGTGGATGAAAACAGATAAAGGAAATTTTTGTAGGATGAGAACTTTGGTCAGAAATTTTTAACCAATTTGGATACAAATATATATATGATAACAATTGCAAGTGTGTGTGTGTGTGAAATGTAGATTAAGAACATTTTGAAACTCCTGGGGGATAAAAAAAACACACGCAACAAAACAAAACACAAAAACACTCCTATGTAGAGTCTCCATTAAAGAGGGAAGACCTGAGTAAAATGTCCTGGCATTTTCCTTTCTTAAGGGTACAACTCTCTATTGTGTCTTAGAAGTTGGTTGTTAGCTGGAATGACCTCCATAATGCACACTATTTGGGGCAGGGGTTGTTGTATAAGGAGTTGAGTGAGTGTGTGTGTGTGTGTGTGTGTGTGTGTGTGTTTGTGTGTCATAGAAGTAGAGTGGACACATTCATATCAGGAGACTTAAAGATTTCAGTTTCTAACAGAAATACTAATATCTGTACTGCTAACCTTCTCATTTCATTTCTCACTTTCTGTGTTCTGCGCTGGCAAAGGGAGAACAATTTAAAGAGTCCATGACTGCCTCTTCACATCTTGTTAAGATAGCACAGACCTGGCAAGGGCTTACTGAGAGTGGCTAACTGCATAAAAAGGCTCCAGGAAGATGGAAAGGTTTGAGAACATATGAACAATAAATAAAGAAGTGCTCTGAGCAGTCAGAGGCAAGTGGCCAGGGCCCAGATTGTCCCTCCATTCAGAATTTCAAGGTTTATTGAAATTCAGGGTTTTTCTAGAAAATATTTTTAATCAGATGGCAGGATTCTAGATGATAGCATTCTGTCCTTTGAATACTACTTTCCACATCAAACGAGACTGAGAACAATAGTTCAACAATTTTCCTAAGACATGTACTTAAAGTCTGACCATTTTATCAGATATTTTCAGGATTGTTGAGTTTAAACACTGAGGAAGGAAAGCAGAAAAATATAAATGCTTTTTCTCATGATTACTAGCATCAACATTTAAAGGTAAAGGTTACATCTTCTTTTAAAATATTTTATTGGGACTGAGCCCCGGTGGTGTGAGTGGTTGAGTGCAGGACTGCGGCCCAAGGGCTTGGCCGTTCAAATCCAGCAGAGGCTCTCAGGAGCAGCATTGGATAGCGCCCAAGGCCACCAGAGGCAGTGATGCCCACAAAAAAAAAAAGAGTAAAATATTTTATTGTATTTTAGGTGAAAGTTTATACAGCAAATTTGGCTCTGTTGATCACCGCAGAATCTTTTACACAAACTGTTCCATGACATTTGTTACAATTTTTGCAATGTGATAGCACTCAGAATTTTCATTCTGTTTGTGTTCCCATTGATATAGTTTGCTTTTCTCTCCTTACCTTCCTGTCTTTGTTTTATTGGTAAGTGCTAATTATTCAATCTCATATAGTGGGTTGTGTAAGGAATCACATTGCTCAGTGGTGATAATGTCTTATTTTATATGCTAATCTATTATGTAACTTAAAAATAACTTCTAGAAATAGTTTCAGCTCAAATTCAAAGTGTCTCTTAAAGTGGAAGAACTCTGGAGCTCCAGTAGTGTGTATAGTTTAATCTGTATGGTTGTCTTAATAATATGCATTTTGCTTTCACCCCTCCTCTTCCTTTGCTTTGTCCCAGATCAAATACTTGATAGTAGTAGCTGGATGTGACCAAATTTTTCTGGCTGCAGATTACAACTGAACCGGGTTTCTGTGAGCCTTGAGTTTTGTGGTCTAATTTCTTCTTTGAGTTTTGGGTTTTCTCCAGTCTCTTCTGTGAACTCTTCATGTATCTTAGATGTTCACTGTCAAGCTTTTCGTATTTTGTGTGCTATTCACTTCACCGAGATGTACAGCACGATTTTATGAACTACAGCACAAGCCAGCTCCAACTTGTCACAAGGCCATATGCAAATCCATAAAGTGATGCATAGTGATGCATGGGTTTCACAAGAGTTGCTAAGTGCAAGCTCATTCTTGGAGCCACGTCTTTCTCCAGGCATTGATTGTTGTCTCCTGACAACATGTCCTAAATTCCTGGAAAAGAAAATTGTTTATCTCGAAAGAAGTACAACCAGAATGCTCCTTTACCTGGAGGATGGCAGGATTTTTGTCTCTTGTCCATGAGGGCCTTCCTCTGCTTCAGTAGCACTCTACTTAACCAAGCATGATGACGTTCTCCAGAAATTGGTCTCTTCTGACAATGTGCACACAGTACTTGAGATTAAATTCTTGTAATCTCAATGTCTAAACTTTCTGGTAGAACATTCTTTAAACACAAGTTTTCTAATTCTTTATGAACCATGTAATGCTTTCATTCACAGAAACAAAAAGAAGTCTCACAGAGCAGGGTCAGGTGAGTCACGTGCATGGGGCAAGAGAGGCATGCTGCTTTTTGCCGAAAACCAGCACATTGAGATGGTTGCGTGAGCAGGTGCACTGTCAGGGTGGCAAAACTAGTCCCCGATCTGTCATAAATCAGGTTTTTTCAGTTGCGCACGGTTACACAATCTTTCAGTCTGACCTGGTGTTATGAACTCCAAATATACTCCCTCATATTTAAAAAAAAGAGTTTTAACTTGAGCTTGATTTCACTTGATGAGGTTTGGGGGGCAAGGTGATAATATCTTTCACTGGCTTTTGGGGTCATAAAAATAGCACCATTACCTGCCACCTGTCCCACCACATTGGGGGAAAATCTGGGACACGTAGGAGTTCTGAAACCACTGTGTCGATAAACCTAGATGTCAGTCTACTCTTTTTTGCTTACACTCTACTTAACTTTCCATTATTCCCTACTCTGAAGAAAAGTCCTTTCCGATGACACACATATAGTACAAGAGACAAAATCCTGCCATCCTCCAGATTAAGGAGCATTCTGGCTGTACTTCTTTTGAGATAAGCATAATTTTCTTTTCCAGACATATTGTCAGGAGACAACAATAAGTACCTGGAGAAAGACAACATTTGTGATGAAATTGTAGCATTACAAAAACTGTGATAGTGGTACAGAATTGAGCAGGATTTCAAGCCATTGAATATGAGTTCACTATGAGTCTCAGAGCCCACTTAATAGAATCTAACTACAACAGCAAAATTATTTCAATGCTGCAATAAGGTGTACATTTTATTTCAGTTCTATCATTTTGATTAATGTGAAGTGTACACTTCCCATTTGGCTTCCTAATTCCAAGTCTCTGCACATGTTATTATGGTACTTGGTTTTCTTGAGGTGCACTTTGAAACTTTCTGTTTAGCCCTTTAACTTCCTCATGTGCTTTAATTAAGATTCTGTTCTGACACCTACTTTGGTGTTTTCTTTTTTCCCTCTTTTAAAATGATATTTGCTTTCTTCATGAATAACATTCTTCATTGCCCACAGATCATGGGGCAATTAGAAAGTACTCTTCATTGCACCAATATGTTCTTGAAATTACATCTAAATTCAGGTGTGGTACATTCATGGGTAGTATTGTGACTCTCATGGAAATGTTTTCATTTTTCTCTGCTTCGAGATGAACTTTCATATAAATAATCCATGGTTTGTTTTAGCTCCTGGCCTGGTGTGTCCTTTGTCTCTTTGTCATTAGTGAAATCTATCAATTTTGTTGCCATTTTGAAAAAAATATTTCCAATGAAAAAAATCATTGATTTTCTTAAATTTGATCATGGAATCTGTTACTTCATATATATCACTAAAATCACATTTTCCAACTGCCGTTCTTCTTTATTTTCACCTTGTCCAATAAAATAACCAGTAATATTTATGCATCTGAAATTTCAGCACCAGCTTACTTTTATTTTTAATGAATTTTCAAATTCATACAGAGTTTTCTTAATAATACAAATTCTCCATAAACTTTTAAAAATATTGCGAATGTGTTTGCATGTTGGTTAAAACATATCTACAGATATAGGTTTACATTCTCATTCACCATCTCATATATACCTTGTTATCAAAACATAGTTATTCTACCACGTATTGATAGTTGTGTCAAATTGTCTGGGCCAGGATTCAGCGGTTTGTCTGTGAAAACAAAGCAATCCACCCATAATGAGATCTCCTTGGGATTATGAACATAAATGAGTGCCACAGGAAAAAACTGGGTTTTGTTTCTTTTAATTTTTTTCAGAGTCTAGATTCTCTATCTGATTTCTCATCCTATGTCAATTCTGTTGACTTGAACCAGGAGTCTGCCAATCCTACACATTATTAGCAGTCTTTCATCTTAGGTTAAAGCCTTGAATTCCTTCACATTTGCAATCGGACGTCTCCAATCTAATCATGGGTTTGTGAATAATCTGAATCTTGTTATCTTGCCTGATAAGGAATAAAGCCTTGAGGGTCTTCATTCTGAAGGAGCAGAAATAAAAATGAGCATAAAGAGTTGCAAACATGTACTAAGTCTTCGAGATTGGAATGTATGAACTATGACGCTGAGGCAATTAAAGTTGCTAAAAATGAGGTGGAATCCTAAAGATAGATTTCCTGAGTGTTAGTGAACTGAAATGGACTAGCTTTGGAAATTTTGAAGAACAAAGGTGTATTGTTTACTATATCAGGAATGACAGATTCAGTAGGAATGCCATTGCAAGTTCTATTTTGAAATGAAATGCTTTGTCTAACAGGATACTACCTATCTGCAAACAGGAAGTCCAATCAACAAACTATTGTTCAAAATTTATGCACCAACCACTAAAACTAGTGATGAAGAAATTTTCAAAATTTGCCAATATCTTCAGTCTGAAATTGATTAAGCATGCCATCAAGATGCCTGCTAATTATTGGCAGTTGAAGTGTGAAATTGGAAACAGTACTTAGAAAATATGGGCTTTGTGACAGAAACTAAGCTGAAGATAGTAAAATCTGGAAACAGATGAAGAAACAGTAGTTGATATATTCATCCTTGTTGATAAAAATGATGCTGGCTATTACAGGATAGAATTTTGCAAGACTAATGACTTCTGCATCACAAGTGCCCCTTTTTCCCCCAATAACACAGGTGGTGTCTATACATGTGCATGTGGACTTTTACACATAAGTCAAATGGGCAGCTGTGGGAAAAGACAATGGGGAATCCCAATAAGAGCTGCTGAAGTGAAGTCAGGGACTGACTGGAACAGACCATCAATTACTCATATATAAGTTAAGGTAGAAGCTGGAAAAAGGTAAACTAAAGGTTTATAAGTGCCAAAATACAAACACCGAGTATTCTACACAGGACTTAGATATTATCTCAAGAACAGATTTGCTGCAAAGACCACTAATGACAGAAGACCTATGAACTGTGACATGACATAAAGGACATCATAGACCAAGGAAGCAAAATGTCATTAAAAAGATAGGGGAGAAAAAAAGATCAAAATAGGTGTCAGGGAAGACTCTAAAATTTGCTCTGACTCATAGCTATGTAAGGCAAATGGAAGAAATTGTTAAGTAAAGGAACTGAACAGAAGATTTCAAAGGGCAGCTTGAGAAGACAAAATAAATAATGAAATGTGCAAAGGCTAGCATTAGTAAACTGAAAAGGAAGAATACACTGAGGATATCCTCAGCCATTAGCAGTTGTTTCTTATTTACCTTATTCCCAGCCCCTGGTTACCATTATTCTAGTTTCTGTCTGTATGGATTTGCCTATTCTGGCACATAAGCAAAAGGACTTGTAAGAAAATATATTGTCCTTTTCTGAAGGAAGAAAAAAAAAAGATATCCTGAACTGAAGAAATTCAAGAAAAAAACCCAAACTTTTAGTTGCAATATTGCAGTGTGTCATGGGCAAAGTATTGAAAGATGTAAGAAAGATCTAAAAACTATGGAAAGAATGCCCTGTATCATTGCAGCGCAAAGAACCGATTGACATTCAACCATGTCAAAAGGTAGCATAGGAACAGGAACTAACGGCACTACATTGATGTCATCAGCTAACACGAAGGCACCCAGCCATGACAAAATACCAATTGAAATGTTTCAGCCACCTCATGAATCACTGGAAGCAGTTACCCATTGATGCGAGGAAATTAGGAAAGCAACTCTTTTTCCAAATGAATGGAAAAGATCTAGATATATACCCACCCACCCCCAAAAGTGACACATAGAACACACAGCTTGCAGGACAAGATCATTAAAGCACATGCAATATCCCATGTAAAAATTTGGAAAGATCAGTTAACAACCACATCGTAATCACTAAAGTTTTTTTTTCTTTTATTTACATATATACAACAAAAGTCTATGTATTTCGTAAGGCTACTAAACTTCATCTAAAACCTCACCACTCTCTTGTTTGCGAATACTACACATTTAACTTCCTATTACATCTCTGCATTTTAGTGCATTCGAGACACATCATATTGTATTTTGAATATTTGATCTTGTCTCCTAAATCTCTCATTTTTCCAGTGGATCCTCTTTAATTGAGTGGTATTGATGTCTAATATGTTGCCTAACACTGGAGCCATCCATTTGATTATAATATTTTATTTATCTCATGTTACTGGTTTACTTGTTAAAGTGATTTTGAAATTTTAGATTCATGAACTAAGAATAATGATTAGAGAACATTTCAAAAATCTATTGCTTCTTAGGCTGAAATTTGCAAAACCAATAATAACTGGATGATATTAATTTAGTTTGCATGTATTTATCAGAAATTCCTTAACTATATAAACCTTATCATGAATTCATCAAGTTATTGTGGATGAGTCACAATTTTTATTAATGTAAGTTGTTGAAATTCTGGAATGCTTCAATCTCATCTCAGTGGCATATACAGTGTAGTTGTGTTTCTTCTTTCTGCTCTGCTAGAGACATATGAAAGTTATGTCTGAACAAGTTGAATAACCTGAAAATGTTTTTATTGCTATTACATCTTTGAGAAAATCATCCCAGATTTAGCCTATTAGTACAAGATTAAAAATAAGGAAAGACATAAAAAAAGTTGAAATGATGTATGCAACTCATTTTTTCAAATTGATCTTTTTCTTCTAGCTTTTGCTGATTTTGTCATAATCAGTCATAGTTATAAAATTAAATTTCAATACACAGATGATTATATCAGTATTATGTAGCTCATCAAATTGATAGAATATTTTAAAGTGATACTAACAAACATACATTGTTAGCATTTAAGCATTTCCCCTAAGTTATTTGAACAGATGGCAGAAAAATTACATGTTGGAAACTACTTGACTAATAGGAGTAAAACTTATCTTGACTAAAGATAAACACAAAATTATTTTCTTTGCTTCAATACCTTTTGAGAAAACATTTTAAGAAATTGAAGAAAACAATTGTATGTGATTGTTATTTTATTTATTTTAATTTTTTAAATCAAGAGGTTAACAAGGAATATAATTGGAAAAAATTCTAGAGAAATAAAAGTATTGCACTGCATGAAATCCACTATGATAAGCCATAATGCGATTAAATTTGATTACTCTAACATGACAGAGTAATCAGATGAAAGAAGTATTTGATGAAGACTGCTAGTGAATTTTATTTGAATGAAGATGACTTTGTCTAAAGATGTTGGTATTAATGTGAATAATTTAAGGAAAAAACATTCATGAATTAGGTGAAGATTGGCAGAAGAGATAATGACGTTGACATTCAGCAAGTCTTACACATTTAATTCAACATCTCCATTTCAAGCCTCACTAGGTTCCCTCACTTATACAACTTCTGTATTTCCTGTTTCCTTTTCCCTTCTTTCCTAATCCTCTTCATTTTATTTTAGAGTAAATGCTGCCCTTTTGATCGTAAATTGCTGATTATTTTTAACCAGGATGGGAGTAGAAGAAGAAGAAGGAGAAGAAAGAGACTGCACGGATTGAGGAGGTGAGCTCTGTTCCAGACACGCAGAGTTACAAAGGGTCACAGCTTCCATAGGACAAGTAAATCTGTCTTGGATGAAGTAAGTACCAGAATGCCCCCTAATCAAGAAGACCTTGACTTGGTGTCACATACTTTGGATATATGGTTAGGAGAGGCCACTTCCCGGAGATGAACTTCATGCTCATTAAAGTAGAGGGCCAGCACAAAGAGAGGAGGACCCTTGACAAGATGGACTGATGCCTTGGCGCCAACAGTGGACTCCATCATAGGCAGGTTGTGACGATGCCTCAAGAAAGGACAGTACTTCTTTCTTCTATACATAAAATGGCTATGACTAAGAACCAACTCGATGGAACCTATCAACAGCAATGCAGCCCCCATTAGTCTTTGTCCGACCAGAAAGCCAGGTCTCATTTCTGATTTTAGGTTCTGTTGTGAACAGATTTTCAACATCACACAATGCAGCTTCTTGGTGATACCCACATGTGTGATATTTAATTCTGTCCATATAGTTAAAATGGTAAGCTAAAGTGTCCCGGGGGCAGAGTGGGTTGTGAATTGAGCTTCCTTCATCATTGTAGTCCACTGCTTAATCTTCTGTGACATTGTGGCTCCTGATTACACAGGCTAGTAGATTCCAACTGGTAAGCACTTAGTACATACTTAAAGAGACAAGGTGGCGCTGTCGAATGTTAAGCTCTGGAATGGCAGTTCTAACTTCCCAGCCTCTGCTACAGAAATGTTACTGTTCAAGGGGCCAGGGATGCTCATCTTTCTACCTTGAAGCAGCTGGGCACTCAAACTTTGGGCCTCACAGTTGGTAGCCCCATGTGTAACACACGACCTCACCAGGATGCTTTCACCCTTTGTGCAGGCATCATTTAAATCAGAGGGCACAAAATTGCAAGTTGAAAATCAAGAAGATAATTGATATGCCAAGTAGGACTGCCTAGTCAGTGGTATAGACAGAGTTTAATTAAGACAGAATTTTGTAGGGACTCCAGGCAAAGTTAGATAAAAAGAAGAATCCAGAGGCTTCTCCTGGTTGCCTATTTTGTACTATAATATTCTTCTAGTATACTCTTTGTCACATCACACATCACAAAGAGTGCACATATGTGAGCAAAATACAAAATAAAGCACTTAATATTATTTTATTTTTTATCACTTAAATTTAAACACCAGGTTTTGAATTATATAATCATAAACACACCACTGTTCATTCTGTTTATCGAAGTATAGTCAACCTAATAAAGTTTCATGTATATTTTAAAACAGCTATGCTTAACTTACTTGAATAATGCCAAATTGGGAGCCCAAGAGTTCTTTGCTTTATTTGTTTTACCAAAGTACTTAATCCTATGCACTTGCTACAAATACTACACCAAAAACTAACCTCTTCCCCCCCTCATGCTTCCACTCTAGGAATATATAATTAATTTTATCTTTCCTAATTTACCTAGACATAGAAAGTATAGTTAGTTAAAGCACACCATGCAGATGAAAGGACATTCATTCTATACAATATAAAGAAGTATAAACTAATAATTGTTCAAAAGATATTTTGTAATTTGAGAAAATATAATCTTGAATGTATTTGTGTCCTATCTATAAGAGAAAATGCTATGAAGTGACATGAAATTCACACTCTTATTTCAATATAAATAATAAATGAGATCTATTTTGATACCAATTCTTCCTTTGATCTAGGAACTTCTATACTCTAATGTTCTAACAATAAAGTGCAACCATTCCTGTGAAATTTGAGGATGGATAGTTTCTGGTGATTTACTTTATAATAATATCACAGATGAGTAATTGTTGTGAAAGACAGTAGCCCATGTTAAGAAATTCCCAAAGGGGAAGGATTGATGTGTCAAAAGGATAAAGTAGTGCTCATGGCAAAATTAGATTTGAAAATAGGGTATTTAGAGGTGGGAAGAAAAGAAAACCTTTTCCTCAAAGCAGTGCTCACACAAGAACAGCTGCAACAACTGGATCTTGGCCAGAACCTTTACAAAATCTCAACTGTGTAAGGATAAAGCAACAAGGTGTCAAATTCAACCATTAGTTAGCAGGAGATAGGTCATAATTAACTCTTGGACTAATGCCATCATCATTATGTTGAAGTCACATTAGGTAGTAGACTTATGTAAAAATAATCATAAGGCGAAGTGAGGAATGTACTTTATTAAGATTATATTATCCAAGTGACATAGAGCACGTAGCATTGTCTTTACAGATCTATTTATAATTCTGACATACTTTGTCACTTGATTCAGAAACTAAAAACATAATTTTAAAATATGCTAATCCAGGTTTAAAGAAAATGTGCTGAATCACTTTGTAAGTGGCCCACACCAGACAGGCATCTATATATATAATCTTAAATATATAAAGTTATTTCTCAATATCATTCTTCACCTATTATTTCCTTATACAATTTTTCCTCCTGAATTAACAGTTCCATTGAGCCAAGTCAGTTACACATTTGGCTGCCTACTGGAAGGTTAGCAGTTCAAAACCACCAGCCAGTTCAAAACAATTTTTTTGGCCAAGATCAAGTGTAGAGAAACCGCCAGTCACTCCATGGGAGAGAGATCAAAGTGTTGAAGGACACTTCTAATCTGGATCCACTCAACAGCAGTACATATAGATGGGCTATATATTAACAGAGTGCATAATTTATTAGACAATTCCATTATGTCACATGCAAGTACATTTTGCTAAAGATAATATATAATCCAAAAACAATTGCAGCAGCTTAATGTCCAGGAGTTTCCAGAAATTTAAGGCAGACTCACAAAAGTCCATGGGATGAGTGATATCATTGTTGACATTAGGTGGATCTTGGCTAAAACAAAAAATAACAAAAATATGTTCACTTGGTCCTGCAGGTGCAGTTAATTATTTAACATTGTTCTTTGAGCCAAAATTTCTAACTCTCATCAAATGACTCGTATGCATGGGCTTGGGTGAGTAGTTGGGGAAAGAAATTGGTATATTATATAAAATATATAAAGTCTTTTTCATCAGAACTCTTACAATTCCCATCACAATCCATATATCAATTATATCAGGAACTTTTTTACATATTTTCCCATCATCATTTTCAAAGTTTTTTTTTTCTCTTTGAATCCTTGATATTAGGTCCTTTTTTTTCCCCTCCCTCCCCCAACCTCCCACACTATGGGACCCTGAAAAAATAAAATTATTATTATTTTCATATCTTACATAGCCTAATGTCTCCCTTCACCCTCATTGCTGTTATTTGTCCTCCTGAGGAGGAGTGGGGGGTCATACATTATACATTGGTCAATGCAATCAATCCCTGTTTCTCCCCCTTCATCCCGACCTTCTCCTTCCCCTATTGCTGTTCCTGACTGTTTTGATTATCCTGGATCCATGTGACAAGAGTTCTTTTCTATACCAGTGTACATGCACTGGTCTAGCTAGATTTTTAATGTAGAACTGGGGTCAATTGTGTGGGGAGGAATCATGAACAAACCAGATTTATGCTGTGTGTTCCCTCGGTGCTGTGCTGCACTCTGTCTGCATCATACTTTCCTTGTGACCCTTCGATGAGGGAATGTCCAATCATCTACAAATGGATTTGGGGTCTCCACTCTGACTCCCATCATTTGCATGAATATATTTGTTTGGGGTTTTCTTGTGATTCATAACTGATCCCTTCGAGCCCTTGTGGTCACACAGGTGGTGTGATTCTTCCATATGGGCGCTGTTGCTTCTAAGCTAGATTTCCACTTGTTTACTTTCAAGCTTTTAAGACTCCAGATGCTATATCTTTTAATAGCCAGGCACCATCAGATTTCTTCTCTATATTTGCATCTGTAGCCATTTTGACTTCAGAAAATTGAGTGAGCACTTGAGCAGAGACCCAGTACCCACCTGCTACCTTAATACTTAATATTTAAATATAGGTACATAGGTCTTTATCCCTGCTGTTCTATATTAATGCATTTACATATATAGGTGTTGGTTATTTGTGTTTCTTTATAATAGATCAGAAATTCTAAAAGCTAAAATAAGATATACATATTATCTTCCAAAATTCACACCTCTTAATGCATTACCAACATCAGGGAGACCGGGTCTCTCCCTCCTTGCTGATTCCATTCTCTCCATATACTTTTCAAGGCAGAGAGGTTTTTTATGTGGATCAATAATATAGAAAAAATCTATAATATATTCAATATTCTTTCCTAATACCATAATTCTAGGTGTTATCAATCCTTCTTTGTTATAATTGTTAGTTATCCAACATATAAATGCTTATGAGGCAATTAAAAATATTGTGGTTTAGGTAAAGGGATTTGTAGCAGTCATGTGCTTATGTTAATTTTATAATTGAAATGTAAAGGTGGAGTCTAACCTGTAATCTGGAGATAGCCATTGAGTAGCTAATGAGGCCTCTATGTGGGCATGACTTTCTCCTGAGACTTCTGGAAAATCTCACGATATTTCCCTGGTGAAGATGAGAAGCTATCTGCTCTAGTTGTTGGGAGTTAGTCTCAGAGACGATGAATCATGGACAAGACAAAATGGCAGCATCCGAGAAGCTGGAGGAGTCGGCAGAGAGACCATACAGCTTTGCCCTGATGGAGCCAGACCTCTGAAGCTAGGGCGGCCACATGGAGACCTCTGCTGTTGATGGATCCTGAGCCTTGGAAGTGAGGAGCCATATGGAGACCCTGTCAGTGCTTGCATTCTGCACCCACTGACCTGTGACTTCATGAGACAGAAGGAGACTTTATAGACTGATTTCGGGCATATGGGTTAATATCAGAAGTATGACTTTGAACTGGACTGGGCTGGGATATTTTCTCAATGTCCTGTTCCTTTTGTATATAAACCTTTTCCTTATATCCATATGCATGTCCTTGAATTTGTTCCTCTAGTCTACCCGGACTAATGCAGGAGTCTAAGTCTGCAAAGTGACATTGTTTTTCACACTTGATCTTAGCCAAAAGGCCGAGAAGCGATGACATTGTTTTTTTGGGGGGGCGGTGGGCATCACTGTCCTCTGGTGGTCGTGGGTGATACCCAGTGCTGTTCTTGAGAGCTTCCACTGGATTTGAACTACCAAGCCCGCGGACTGCAATTCCGCACTCAACCATTTACACCACCAGGGCTCAGCCCTGACATTGTTTTTTAATATATTTTTTATAGTGCATCTGTCTAATGTATTGTGCTCTTTTATTTATTGATATTTGCTTTCATTGACATTGCTTTTGTTTCCCAATAAAGTAGTAAAATGAAATAATTTACATTAATATTTTCTCCTTTTTCATAATGTTGCTTAATGTTCAGTTTTATTTTGTTTTACTTATACTGAGACACAGCCCCTACTGAAGGATCTACCAGTAGAATTGAATCAGTAATTAGTTTGTCCTTTCCAATTTAACAAACAAAGGAATGTCAACTGAATATTGTAGATTGCTAAGTAGTCTTCTTTCAGTCTTAATGCTGTGTTCTTTTCCACACAGCTGAACTTCTTGGATATACATAGAAGAACTAGTAGAAGAGTACAACCCCGACATTCACATATTCCCCTTCCCAGATTTTGAAGGACTCCATCAGTATTCTCTTGTTCTGCTCCAACAACTGCCTCTTGGACTATATATAGGTTCTACGTGTGTACAACTACTTGTTTTGAAATTCTTATTCTTTGTAGCATTATTTATAATTTGTGTGATCCACACAATTAAATGCCTTTGAATAGTCAATAAGACAGTAATAAGCATATTTCTGGTATTGTCTGCTTTCAACTCCTGAACAGCATCTGCAAAGATATAACTGATTCCGTGTCCTTTCCTGTAACTGGATTGAATTTTATGCAGTTTTGTACTGCTGCCACTATTTCTTTTTAGGTTCTATGGCAGACGTTTACTTCACAGTAGTTTTTAATACTTTATGCATTCTATTGGATCATTTTCTTTAGAATCAGCAAATATATGGATATATTTTCAACTGTTGTTTAGATAGAGGCCTTACAAGTTTCTTAGCATGGGTAAATAACCAATTCTTGTCTTGTATTCCTATCTTGGAATCTCAATTGGCAATATGTCATTACTGGGACACTTATTTTATACCAATTCCTTCAGTTCTGTTCAGGCATCTTCATTCAATCTCATTAGTTCTTCATGACATGATACCTCTTTAAATGCTTGAATGTGGACTAAGCATTTGGGTATAATGACTCTGGGAATTCATGCCATTTTATTCTGATGCTTCCTGCTCAGCTCCTTTATGTGGCCCCTACAAAATATTTCATTATTTTAACTCAAGGCTAGAATATTTTCTTAAACTTCTTTAATTTGAAAAATATATGAGCATGTTCATCCCTTTGGGTTTTCTAACATCTAGCCTGAGAGGAGAATGGGGATCAGAAAGGCAATGGGGTATAGCATAAGCGATATGTTATTGTGGTGCAATGGTAGGCATGAAGTTGAGGTACATGTGTGTGTTTATGTGTTGGAAAATTTTTTTGAGAAAGGGTAGAGAGACTATGTTATGGATTAAGAAGTGAAAATTTAAATATAAGTTTGAAAAGTTAGGCAAACATAGAAAGAAGACTGAGACCTTAAACAAGATAGGTGATATATATATATATATTCATATATAGCTGGATAAATAAATATTATAATATATAAGGTTTCATTTGGTTTTATTGCATTTCCACTTATATTTTCCATTTGTTTTGTTAAACTGAATATATGTGTGACTGAAAAAGGTATGGGCATGATGGTGCCCTAAATCAGGGCTTATAAAACTCTGACCTATGAGGTAATTTTGCAGCCACCTGTGTTTGTAAGTAAAGTTTTATTGAAACACAGTCACATCCATTTGTATTATCTATGATTGCTTTCACAGTGCAATGCAGAGTTGATTAGTCACAACAGAACACATCTGCCTCCTGAAGCCTAAAATATTTACCATCTGGCTCTTTACAAAAAAAAAAAAAAAAAAGTTTTCTAGCCCCTAAACTAGGCAAATAGCAGAATACAAAATATTCACTGGAGGGGATGTATTTCTACAGAAATTCATTCTCTGTATAAAATAGTTCACTAGGTGAGTGGAAGCAACACTTTCTGAGAAGTTGGATCGCCAGAAAGTGTCACATATTCAATCTTTGAATTTGATACCACTTGAGATATAGAAATGTCCGAGTGCTGGCTGCTATATTGAAAAGAATTGCTTGAATGTACTTTACGTCATAAAAACTATGGGTGGCTTAATAAACATTACAAGAATGTCAGGAGGCTGAGCCCCAGTGGCGTAGTGGTTGTGCGCGGGACTGCGGCCCACTGGGATGGAGGTTCAATTCCGGCTCCCAGGAACAAAGGCTGGGCCTCCTGCTCCCACCACCTGAGGGCAGTGATGTCTAAAAAAAAAGAATGTCAGGAAGTTAGCACATCACATCCAGCCCATTAAGCCCAAGGATACAGACCCCATACTATACAAATTCATCCTTTAATTGGGGCAGTCTCTCCTTTTTGTTCTCCCTTCTCTTTTTTTTTAATTGATCTTTTCTCCCCCTTCTCTTAGGAACTTTGGTAGCAATGACATAGTGGATTACAAAATGGACTTCTAATCCCACGTTAGTGGCAGGAACCCAGCAAAGGTAGGAAAGACTGCCAGCTCCATAAGCACGAGCCATCGGGAAAGGCTCAGGTCTCCCCTTCTCCTAAAGGCGCATTCTCAGTCATAACTGACTTAAAGACAGTGGCTCTCTATTTTTGTCTGTCTGTCTCTTTATTGCTCTCTTTCATTAAAACGGCAATAAATAACTCTTAGATTAAGTCATCTTTTCTCTCGTGTTCTAATTCTGTGTGTCTTACACACATGCGCGCACACACACACACACTAAATAAGCAGCATTTTGGTACAACCCATAAAATATTAATAAATAATGGTGAAAAAAGTAGATAGTGTTGAGTCCAATTACTTAAAACCCTAATTTCTGTGTGTTTCAGTGAACTATATTTTCAGTCAGTTGGATTGGGAATTTAAATTTGATTTTGAATGCACCAGATGTTTGCATTAGCTCTTTTCCAACTCAATGAGGTAAGAAAATCAACAAACAAATGAATAAATAATTATGTTTATTCCCTTGCTTTTGACTGGGGCTATATATATGTGTGTGTGTATGTATGTATATATATGTATATATATATGTATTTGCTGGCAATTATAAGAATAATCATAAATATGAGAATGAAAGCAGAAACGATTACATTTAGCATGATGAGTCAAACTATTCTTTGGCTCCTTTGGATATCTTTCTTCAAAACTCCCATGCGCAAAAGATTATGATTTCTATCCTGAGGCAGATACTATGGAGATTAATCTCTCCCAGCTATTAGCTATATGATTTTTGCAATTGGTTAAATGTGGAGATCTCAGTTTCCTTATCTGTAAAATGGAAGCAGTACATGCCTAGCAGTAGCATTTCAGGTAGGCATTATCAGCTAGGAAGCTAGCGTTGGGCGGGGAAACCATATGAGTCACCCTCCAAAGAGAAAGCAATCATGGGCAAGCATGGGGAATTCAACCTAGGGAGGGGGCACCTGATTGAAGGATGGTGCAGACTCAGCCTTCCATTTCTTGACAAAGTAGCAGTTAACTTCATTATACAAGGATTTGCATTGTGGTTATTTATTAATCTCATTATAGCAGAGTGAATTATGGGAAGGTACATGTGCAGCATAATTTTAGTCATATAACCAACATTCTCTCAGAGTTTAAGAGAGAGCCCCTAGCCATCCCTAACAGCTCCCTGAAAAAGAAGGAATAAAATACATCAAATTATTTCCAAACAGTATACTCATCATGCACTAGGAACAGCCAGTTTTGTCCCTCTTGAGAACATACTTTATCAAATAATTTTCACTTAAATGCATTTTTTATTGTGTCTGGTGTCTTTATCTTCAAAGGATACTTCAACTGATTTCAACGACGCCACTGCACTAGATCCTTCAGACTGACAGAAGCAATACCCAGGATCTTTCACACACACAGGAACAGAATAATTAACATAAAGCTATATAAATGACATAACTATACAGCACAGATTCCAAGTGTTCAATAAGTAGACTTATTGTTGTTTTATGACACATCAGTTAATTTAATTAATCAAATATCATACTTTGCAACAAATTTGGATTGAGTACAAAATCTAGCAATCATCATTTAACTAGTCCCTTGCCCTTAAAGTTACCTTTTACTGCTTTCATTCAATAGCATAGTTTGTACTTACTGAATCATCCCCAGACTGTATATGCAATATTGTTAATAGTTTGCATCAACTTACTTTCAACTCATGATGGCCACATGAGCAGAGTAAAACAGCTGTGTCCAGTTTTGAAAGCTGTGATCTTTAATAAGCAGATCATCAGGTCTCTCTTTCAAGGTGGATTTGTGTGAGTTCAACTCACCAAACATTTGACTAGTAGTCAAGAATTTAGCCATTTGTATGGTCCTTTAATACACAATTAAAAGACAGAAATCCAGAGATAGTGCTAGCTTCATGCTGATTGGTTGACACATTCAATTTTATCATTTTAAATCTAGTCCATGTCAGCTACTGACTATACTCAAATTATTAATTTTACTATATATATATTTTCCATGAAATGCTTACTTACGTTGGTCAAGAAAGAGAAAGTCTCATTTCTAAAATTATCTAGAATTGCATTGAGTTATGTGCATTGAGTTTTGTTGTGGTTGGTTTATCACTGAACCAAGCAGGTGTACCTCTGAACCTTAGTGGACCAGTTGTCCTTACACCCTAGAGCTGCATGCTAGTTAATAGAATAATGAAGAAGTTGAATGGATATAATCAACAAGACCTTCAACAGGGAAGTGATGTGCCTGCCTTTGCTCTGGATCCTATATCTGAAGTGGAGTGCTATTGGTAGTGAGTTTTCATTTTTTCCCTAAATTTCTTTCTGTGCCTAAAATTAACATGGCTAGAAATTCAATACAAGGGGGTACTGTTGGCCTATGCTGAACCCATGTATGCCATAGTGTCCATGTATTCTTTGGGGAGACCCTCTTGGGCCCTTTACCAGACACATGATGTGAACTAGTTGTGCTCAGGATTTTTATGACTCTTGTCCATGTTCTCATCTTGTGGCTGATCTATTGAGAAGATCACTTCCTATGAGTGACAATGTATTTCTTTAATACAGTCAATATGAAGCTCCCAGCTTATTTTATACAAACTGATTTGGGGTGATTATTTTTCATGAGGAACATAGGAAATTTTCAGGACTATGAGCTATCAATGACCTTCGGCAAATACTCTTCAGATGGAGCCATGTATGTGGGTCTTTACTATTTTAGGGATAGTTATATATTTATTCTCTTATAAGCCTATGTACCACATTCCTTCAGCCAGCACCTACAGACAGCAGTGATGATGTCAAGCATCCTTTGTACTATGCATTCATCCCTGAAAATGTTATGATATTTAGTCCTGGCATTTTAGGATTCTAGATTACATTTGGATATGTTATCAGAAGGGCGCCATCCTGCATTGTAAAGCATTAGGTCAGTGAATAGAAAGAAAAGCCCTCAACAAGACAGATTGTCAGGCAGGCAATGACATGGATTGGCAAAACACAACTCAAACAGAAAACTGGTTGTTATGCTTGTGCAGGACCAAGCTGTGTTTTTGCTCTTATGTATAAAGCTCAAATCTCAAATGTGCTGCCATCGAGGTGACTTCAACTGAAAATAACCCTTTAGGACAGGATAGGACTGCCTCTTAGGGTTCTGAGACTGTGTTCTTTATACAAGTAGGAAGCCAAATCTGTTTCCTGTGGATGGACTGATAGTTTTGAACTGAGGATCTTGTGGTTAAGAGCCCAATAAGGAGCACCCTATATACAGGGTGGTGTATAGATTTGCTATCACTAGGACCTAACTAGATAGCGCTTAACTACAACACTGTTAGACAGTTCTTCACTGGTGCTAATCTGTGTTTCCCCCTTTCATGTCATTGTACCGCAATACTAGATAATCCTTCCAAAAGATGCTTTCTCTTGCCTCTGGTTGATGTGTTGATATTTAATTCTCCTCTGCCAGTTTTAAGCCATGCAAAATAAAAATTGGTATTATCTTTGCAAAGTGAAGTCATTCATTCTGTGTCCACAAGCCCTTTTCCTAGCTTCCTTATTAGTGGAAATCATGAGTTCCATCAATATTGAAATATATTAAATTACTATAAAGTGATTAAGGTTTAAATAGTTGAAGGGGAAAAAAAGCTCACATATGGTCTATGGCCTTAGGAATTAACAACTGAGTAGGAGTGATGTCACACTAACTGTAAAAGAAATTCCAATATCTATTGTGAGAGGAGGGATTTGTGCCAACTTGGCTGAACCAGGATCCTCAGTAGTGTGGCAGTAAGACTTGCCCCATAAAATACAAGTCAAAGCCCAATAATAGCTCCTTGAGTGTGTGGCCTATTTCATAAATAGACTGTGAAGAACCGGCTTTTTTTCTTTTTCTTACTGACCTGCGTCCTGCATCTGGTCTCTTGGACATGTGCTAGATGCCTGTCATTTTGCATGCCAATTTGGAGAGCTGTCTGTGGCCTGACATAGCTGATCTGCTGATTTGACTTTACCTATATTAGCCTGTGATTGTTTGTCTTCCTAAGTTCCCAGCTTCTGAGTTTGCAGGTTTCCAAGATGCAGGCATCCACTGTAGTTGGAAAAAGCCTTCAATATAATTTCTGAAAATACACTTAAAGCAAAGTGATCTTAACTTTTTCTCCAACTGTGTGAACCCTTTTTCTTGGTGCAAACTTCTCTTTTTATATGCACATGTGTCACCAGTTTTAATTCTCCAGAAAATCCAGCCTTACACAGTTGCTCTAACAATGCTAGTTAGAAGATGATATGCATACATCTGAAAGAAAGACTACTTTATATCATTATGCAAGTTTACATTAATCAGTAAAGTATAAAATAATTAAAGATTCTTAGCAACTTTTGTGATTTGAAAATGAACCAGCATGCAATCAATATGCAGTGATAGTTATTAGCAGTTAGAATGTGCAAATAGAATATAAAATGTGAAAGTAGGACCAGTAGTTGTAAAACCCAGCCATGCCTTTAAAATATTTCGAGTTGGCCCCAGTCCACAACCATAAAACAAATATTGCAATGGAATGGATTTTGTGACATTTTTTGGTTTCCACTCACTACCGTTGAGCAGATCCAACTAAGGACAACCTGACAGGGCACAGCAGAACTGCCGGGTGGCTTTCCAAGATTTATTCTTTACAGGAGTTGAAAGCCTCATCTTCCTCCCGCAGAGCAGAGAGTCTTTAAATTGGCCTAGTGATTGGCAATCCAATGTGACACCCACTCTTTTACCAGTCTTTCTTTTGGTTGGTTTCCCACTCTACAGAAACATTATAATTACACTTTATGACACTCCACATAATATCATTATGAAAATACTTCAATGGTTGTGAGAATCACCAAAAGATGACAGATAGTTAGCACCTGCTGTTGGACAAATTATAGCAAAAATACCTGCTTGACACAAGGTTGCTACAAACTTTCCGTTTTTAAAAAAAATGTAATAATTGCAAAGTATTATAAATAGAAACACAATAAAATATTGACTTTGGTGTTAGAAATGACACTTAAGTTTGCATGTTATAATGTAGGAAGATCTATGCAGTAAAAATGTTTTTCCCCAATAACATGCCAAATGCTTTTATAGGGGAATGTGTTCAGATGAACCAAACGGGGTTCAAATTAGCTAGAAGTCATTAAAAAGACAGAAAGTAATGAAAATTCAAAATGGATATCAGAAGACACTCAGAAACTTACTCTTGTATATAGAATAGTGAAAGTGAATTAAAAGAAAGAAGAAAGTAAGGAAATGAACAAATGAAACATATATTTTAAGGGTAAATTGACAGATAATTTAAAAAAATCATTATATTGGGGCTGGGGTGGTCTTATGCTTATGTTAATTTCATGATTGAGATGTAGGGGTGGAGTCTAGCCTATTAATTTGGAGATAGCCATTGAGTAGCCAATGAGGCTCCTGTGTGGGCATGGCTTTCTCCTGATATGTCTGGGAAATCTCACGATATTTCCCTCATGAAGATGAGAAGCTATCTTCCCCAGTTGTTGGGAGTTAGTCTCAAAGGCAACGAACTATGGACAAGTAAAGATGGCAACATCTGAGGACCTGCATAAGCTGCAGGAGAAGTCACATGGCTTTACCCTAATGGAACCAGACCTCTGAAGCTAGAGAAGCCAAGTAGGGACTCCTGCCAGCATTGAGATGTTTCTACCATCACAGAATGCTCTTGGTGGACCCTGAGCCCTAAAAGCAAGGAGCCCTGGGGAGACCCCTGCTTTCTCAATGTTCCATTCCTTTTGTATATAAACCATTCCCTTATATCTATATGCGAGTCTATGTATTTGTTTCTCTAGTCTACCTGGACTAACACATTTTGGTAACTTAGGAGTGGGATACTAGAAGAACAAATCATAAGATGGAGGGTGGATGCTTGTTTGACTTTTGCTTCATAGTACTGTTACTTCTTTGGCTAACCAGAAGTCAGATATGTCCTTGCAGTTTACAGAGTTATTTTCTGGAAACAATATGGAACGTTAAAGTTTTGATTATTTTGTTTGGATGCTGTCTTTGGTTATTCCTATATGAAATGAGTACTGTTAATATATATCTTGAGCTCAGGGGAAAAAGCCAACATTTGAATGTCTCAGAAACTATTCTGCTCAAGGACAATGGTTAAGAAGGTCAGAATCCCTGACCAAAAGCATGGATGTATTTTGATGTCTTCAGAGACTTAATTCCATGTTTTTGTCTAAACAGTAGTTTAGATAAGGATATAAATAAGCTTAATTAATATTGAATTTGACTGTTTTAAGAATTAAGTTTGATTTATGACTGTGATGCTTATACTAATTTCTAATGCTTATTATTGGAAATATAAGAATGTATAGAAATGTTTCTTGGGCAGTGTGGCAGTCATGTGCTTATGTTAATTTTATAATTGAAATGTAGGGGTGGAGTCTGGCCTGTTAATCAGGAGAAAGCCATTGAGTGGCTGATGAGGCCTCTGTGTGGGCATGGCTTTCACCTGAGACTCCTGGGAAATCTCTCGGTATTTTCCTCGTGAAGATGAGAAGCTATCTTCCCCAGTTGTTGGGAGTTAGTTTCAAAGACGATTAATCACGGAAAAGACAAGATGCGGCCTCCGAGAAGTTGAAGGAGCCAGCGGAGAGACCACCCAGCTTTGCCCTGATGAAGACAGACTTCTGAAGCTGAAGTGGCATGCTGTTGATGGACCTGAGTTCTAGAAGTGAGGAGCCATGGGGAGACCCCTCTTGGTGCTGGGACTCTGTAGTCACTGACCTGTGACTTCCTGAGTCGGAAGCAGACTTTATAGACTGACTTCGGGCATATGGGTTAATATTGGTCTTATGACTTTGCACTGGACTGGATTGGGATGCCTTCTTAGTGTCACATTTCTTTTGTATATAAACCCTTTCCTTATACCTATATGCGTGTCTCTGAAATTTGTTCCTCTAGTCTATCCAGACTAACACAGGCAGTATGAAGAGAGTTTGTAAATCCGTTGCCTCAAGCCAAGAATTGACCTCTAGAGTTTAGGACTTAATGTAAAAGACATTTATGAAGAGATTATCCCCACCTTGTCCTTAGATGGGTTTAGGCCACACCTAGAAAGATTTCTCTGAAGAAAGGAGCCCCGCCAAGTCTTTTGGAGTACTCAGGATACTTGTATTCTGAGAGAAGGTCAGACAGACTGATAAAGATGGATAGAGTCAGTTTCCTGGGAAAATGCTGATTAATGATTATTTTCAGAAGTGAAGGAATCTGGAACCATGAAGATAACTCCTCTCTGGGACTGAATGTTAAAGGAAACTGTGGCAAGCTGAAATCCTTGCTAGGTTTCCACCTGGATCTACTCTTTGAGTAGAAGTAGGAGAACTGTAGCAAAAAAGAGATGGGTTGAATTTTGCTACTGACACCCGTGGACTTGGTTCACAGGACATAGAGAAGATGAGAACGGGTTGACAGTCTGAATTTCATGTCCTAGCATGAGAGGGCTAGGCATATTGAGAATTTGTGATGGGACCATGGTCTAAAGGGAAGGCGAGCAATGGCTACACTGGTGAGGCTAAGTGAGACAGCCCACACTGAGTTGACCAGAACCCGACCAGAGGAAGAGAAGCAATTTGAGTCTGTGAGCTGGTGCATATTGTTGCTGACGTTATGGGTGGTCTGTCCTGATTTGACTTTGCTAATGGATGCACACTTAATGATTTTCCAACTGGAATGAAGATTCTTCATGTTGAATGATATGATTGTTTCCTCGGAGCACTGGGTTGATGTCATTGGGCAATGTAGGCATTAGATACCCAAAATGGAGGAATAAAGGCACGAGGTGGTTGGCTTACAAACTCTCATACGTGATGGAATATATATTCATAGGATCAAGGTATAGATATTTTGTAACTACAATTGTAAGTCACAGGATATCTTTTGTTTTGTTCACTTATAGAATGTATAAATGTTTAAATGATAGTGACACACGTTGAATTGCATGCATTTTAGTTTTATCCTGTTAGGTATTCATATGATTTTATGGTTTACTTCAAATTTACATATGGTTACAGAGTTTTTTGAAAAGTGTAAAATTAACAAGGGGTGGTCTGTGGCAGTCATGTGCTTATGTTAATTTCATGATTGAGATGTAGAGTTGGAGTCTAGCCTGTTAATCTGGAGATAGCCATTGAGTAGCCAATAAGACCTTTGTATGGGCCTGCCTTTCTCCTGATATACCTGGGAAATCTTGCAATATTTCCCTCATGAAGATGAGAAGCTATCTCCCCAGTTGTTGGGAGTTAGTCTCAGAGGCAATGAACTACAGAGAAGAAAAGATGGAAATGTCTGAGGGGCTGCACGAGCTAGACGAGAAACCACATGGCCTTACCCTGATGGGACCAGACCCCTGAAGCTGGAGAAGACATGTGGAGACCCCTGCCACCACTGAGTTGCTTCTACCACCAATGGATGCTGTTGGTGGACCCTGAGCCCTGGAAACGAGAAGCCTTGTGGAAATCCCTGCTTTCTCAATGTTTCATTCCTTTTGTATATAAACCATTCCCTTATATCTATATGCGTGTTTATAAATTTGTTTCTCTAGTCTACAGGGGATCATACAACTCTTATCACAATCCACCCATCCATCTGTTGTATGCAAAGCACATCTGTACATTTGTTGCCATCATCATTCTCAAAACATTCTTTCTATTTAAGCCCTTGGTATTAACTCCACATCTTTCCCCTCCCTCCCTGCTCCTTCCTCCCTCAAGAACTGTTGATAGTTTTTAAATTATTATTATTTTGTCATTTTATACACTGTCTGATGACTCCCTTCACCCACTTACCTGTTTTCCATACCCCAGGGAGGAGGTTTAATGTAGATCCTTATAATATGTTCCACCATTCTACCCCACCTTCTTGCTACCCTCCTCATATCACGACTCTCACCACTGGTTCTGAAGCGATCATCTTTCCTGGATTCCCCTAGTTCCTGGTTCTTATCTGTACCAGTGTACATCTTCTGATCTAGCCAGATTTGTAAGGTAGAGTTAGTATCTTGATAGTGGGGGTGAGGAAGCATTTGAGAACTAGAGGAAAGTTGCATATTTCATGGTTGCAGCATGGTACTCTGACTGGTCCTTCTCTTCCCTGCAACCCTTCTGTCACATTACCTACAGATGGGCTTTGGGTCCCCAATCTGTACTCCCCCTCATGTATAATGATATACTTTTTAGTCCTTTGATGCCCTTCTACACCTCGTGGTCACACAGCTTGGCATGCTCCTTCCATGTGGGCTTTGTTACTTCTGAGCTAGATGACCGCTTGTTTACTTTAAAGCTTTTAGGATCCCAGACATCATATCTTTTGATAGCCGGGCACCATCAGCTCTCTTCACCACTTGTGCTTATGCACCCATCTGTCTTCAGTGATTGTGTTAGAAAGGTGACCATCATGAAATGGCAACTTAATAGAGCAAAGTGTTCTTGCATTCAGTAAATACTTGAGTGGAGGTCCAATGTCCACCTGCTGCCTTAATTCTAACCCTATAAAATATATGCATGTAGCTCTATTTCTCCACAATCATATATAAATATATTGACCTGTGTACCTGCCTATAGAAGACAGATAATTTTAATAACAGGAAAAATGTAGACTATAAACCAAAAGAAATAGCATATTTGATATTTTTCAAGTATAAGATCTGCATAAAAAATTTAAGCTTTAAGTTGCAAAGTTGAATAATTTTATAGACAAAATATTGAATTATGCAGGGAACAACAATAGGAAGTCAAAAAATATATAGAGCCATTTCACCCAACATGTTCATTAATGGTGATTCATTTTTATAGGTAGAGCTGATCAAGAAACAATGATCTTTAATGAAGAAGTACAGGCCACAATGTAGATATTGGCCAAACAAAACCTCCAGGAATTAGCAGAACACTAATAGAGATGTCTCTACAAATGGGTGCCACACTGAAAATTGTCACTCACCTATGCCTAGAAATTTGCAAGATGGCTATTCATCCAACTGTCTGTAAGATATTCAGATTTGTGCCTATCCCAAAGAAAGTTGACTCAGCTTAATGAAGAAATCAACAACTTCATTAAAATCCTCTGTAATCAAATGTTGCTGAATATAATAATAAAAAACTATGTAAGGAACTGCAAGGTGTTCAAGTTGGTTTCAGAAGACTATATGGAACAAAGGATGGCACTGTTGATGTAAAATGAATTTTGGCTCAATGTAGAAAATATCAGAGATGTGTTTCATTGACTCTTCCAAAGTCTTCCACTATATAAATATTAATAAATATTGGGCAGCAATGGGAAGAACAGGAATATGAAACATTAAATGTGCTCGTGTGGAACCTGTGATTAAGAACCAGAGGCAGTCTGTGAGACAGAACAAGGGAATATTGCAAAGATTAAATATATGAATGGCTGTATCCATTTAAGGTACTTACCATACACTCCATGCCCAGCAAATAATATACAAAGCTGGAAAATAGATGTAAAGCATGACATTAGAAATGGAGCAAGGCTCATTAAAAACTGGTCATAAACTGATTAAACAATCTTGCTTGCTGAAAGTCAGTAGGATTTTGAGCACTTATTGATGCAGATCAAAGACTAAAGTCTTTATTATGGATTGGACCACAACATAAGAAAACCAAAAATTTCCAAACCTGGGACACATAGCAACATCATGATAAATGGAGAAACAATTGACATCATCCAGAATTGAATTTCAATTAGAGCCATGATTAAAGCCAACTCTGCAGCGAAAGATTTCTTTAATGAGTTGAGAAGCAAAAATGTCACTTTGAGAACTAACATGTACTTATCCAAGCCATGATACTATCTTACTACCATGCATGGAAGAAAGTGCTGGCCAATAGAAAGATGGCAGCATGGTGTCAAAGAATATTTAAGATACAATGGACTTCAAAAAGAACAACACAGTCTGTCTTGAACATTGTGCCGCCAGGATGCTCCTTTAAAGAAAGGATGACAAAGCTTCATCTCAAGCACTTTGAACATGTGATCAGGAAGAACCAGTGTCTGGAAAAGGATGCTATGCTTAGCAAAATACAGACTCAGCAAATAATGGGAGAACTTCAAAGGAATAAATTGACATAGTGACTCAAACAATGGACTCAAATGATACTGAGCATTGATTGTAAGCATTTCCCAACCCTAGAGAGAGTTTTATTTTATTTTATATGTGGTGTCAGTGAGTTGGAATTGCAGTTAACTACAACAGTGTTTTGCTAAACAAATTACCATGGTTTTCCCTATTCAGGACCAATGGAAACAATGGGTATATTTTGTAAAGTGCATAATATGTGTAACCAACTAAGACATTAGGAGGATGCACAGAATTTAAAGAACTATATGATGTGGACATTATTTGAGTAACGATATTATGATTACAGTTTTGATTTCTGTTTTAAGCAAGTAACCACTAGGATCTTTTAAATGATATAAAATAAGTTTTGTCTGTTATATCTTAGTTTTTTTTTTTTGTTTTTTTTTTTTGTTTTTTTGGGCATCACTGCCCTGGTGGTGGGAGTAGGAGGCCCAGCCTTTGCTCCTGGGAGCCGGAATTGAACCTCCATCCCAGTGGGCCGCAGTCCCGCGCACAACCACTACGCCACCGGGGCTCAGCTTGTCTGTTATATCTTACAATTTACAATAATGTATGAATCTCCTTTTATACATAGTCTGAAATAAAATAAAAGTATTATTTAGATTTTCACGTTTGAAATTTAATCACAATGTCATGTAATTAGAACATTTAACCAAGTTTTCTCATAACATTAATTATTATTCTGAAAGAGGTATTTATGCTCATTATTTCACCTGGTTTATCTATCAGTCTTGCTCTTTAAAACTTGACTTTCCTACACCATTATTTCTAAACCAAAATACAGCTTATTACTAGAAACTTAAGTTTAACAAACATCCCACCAGGCTGTGGTGCAATCAGTGTAGTAGCTGCAACTATGAGTAGGTGCGTCGCATATTATGAATCATTTGAAGGTGTCTGCTCTATGGTTAAGGCCAACAGTTAAACTGAATTTTACAAGCAGCCAAATATTTTCATTAGGTGCACAGTATTGAAAGTTGTCCCTTAATTATCATTCCTTAGCAGGAAATGTTTAACTGTTTCCTTCAAAATCAAGTCAAATCAAAAATTGAATGATAATTTGATGGACAGTTAGATCAGTAAGAAGCCATGAGCAGCGTCAAGGGAGAAAACGGGGTTTTCTACTCCCGCGAACAGTTTCAGTCGAACATAGACTCCATGGCAGCACATATAATCTGGGTCTGGTCACTGTATATACCCACTGACAGACGAGGTCTCAGTGCAGCGTGAAGCACTCAGCCAAGAAACCTAACCATTAGTGTAGGTCTATTCTGCAGGTGCTCAAGCAGCGGGGTGGCGTTGCAATTGAATAGGCATGGAAAACACAAAGAAGTTGAGTTGGGGGAGGGGGGGATTTCTAATCTTAAGTGAATCTTTTTCTTGTCACATAAGATAGTTGCATGAAATATTATTAAACATAATCCATGAGCTCTCATAAATCTACTCCAAATGATTTAGAATTTTCCTTTAAAAGTTTTATAAATTATCTGATGAAGTCTATGTTTAGCCTATCTTCTCCAATAGTCTGTGGAAGAGAATAAAATGTTGTCTTCATTCTTAAATTGGAAGAATGCTTTCAAGATTTTCCTGGGGGCACTCAGAAGGAAATTTAGAGAGAGGATTCATAAAAGTCAAATGAATGCAGCTCTGGCTTAAAAATGAACCATGCTCTCTGATTTTATATTCTTATAGTACCAACTAAGACGTCTTTAAAACTTATTTTGAAATATCTTCTAAATGCATTACATCCTTTTCTAGCTGATAATTAGAGCTATAGGGCAGAGCTTTAGGGCAGACACCATCCATTACACATTTTATAACATTTTGAAAAATATATTAGACATGTGATATAAAGGGAGATTATTTCATTTATACTAGACATATGGCTAGATGCATCACTGTAATAATTGAAATATAAAATTTAAATCCATATACAGAAAATTGCCTAGAAATTGGTCCTGTCATAAGTTACTTAGTGTTTGGCTCTGTTAAAAAATATATTGGTAATATAAATCTCACATAAAATCTGCAGAAAGAAAAATATTCTTTTATCATGATGTCACTTTTGGAAATAAAGATCTTTGAGATTTGAGAAAGACTAAAGCCATTACCATTGGAAATATTTTGACTCATATCAACCCTATAGAAGAGAGGATATCTCCATGTCATCTTTCTAAGCCTATAAATCTTTACAGATGCAGACTGGCACAACTTTCTCCTCAGAGTCATTGTTAGATTGGAAATATTAATCTTTCATATAGTAACCGAACACTTAACCACTTTACCAGAAATGCTACTAAAGAGGAGTGATAGCTTAAAATTATAGGCACTTAACTTCTAGCAGAAGTTGGCATGCTAGCTTCTCAAAATTATATAATTAAGAACCTCATAAAGGAGCATTAAACAGCAGGAGTAGGTTGAGGCCTATATATTGCAAAATTTAAGAACTAGACTAGACTTTATAACTAGGGAAAACTTTCAAGTTCATTTGTGAAAATCAGTTCATTTTCAGAGTTTATCTTAATTGTAACTCAGAATTGATTAAAATATTAACCCCATTCAATAATCTCTATACTTTGCTTTCTTTTTTATTTCATACATGGTTTTTTCAGACATGATATATTTCCATATCCAGAGAAACAGATGCATTAGACTGTGTGCACCATGACAAACACTGCACGGTATGCTGCTTCTTTGTGAAGAAGAGGAATTCCAGAATAGTTAATTACTCTAATGTCGGACCTATACATAGATCAAGATACACAAAGCTAAAATCCAAACAAGGGAATACCTTCTGGTTTAAATTTACAATGTATGTGTGTCACAGTGTGTCCTTTTGCCATGCTCAGTGAATCTGTATGCTGAGGACATAATCCAAGAAGACGGGTGGGGGAGTTGCATCATAGTGGAAGGAAGGCTCATTAACGTGTTATAGTTACAGCGAAGTAAAGAGAGAGAGAAACACTAGCAAAGGTCACAGACTACAGGTTTTATTATGGATCATGTTTTTATGTAAAGAAAACAAATACCCTCATGCCCTGACCATTAACCATCCAGCATGACAAATGAAGAAAGCATTCAAGTTTTGAAGAATTTCATTGTACTTGGGGCCCAGAGTCAATGCCCAAGGAAACAGCACTCTAGCTATGAAAGGATTGAATGCATGAAGAAAATCTCTGAAACCCTTCATAGTCACTTTGAGAATGAAGATCTGCCTGGCACAAGCAATGATACTTTTAATAGCCTCATATACATTTGAAATGTGGAAAATGATAAGGAAAAACTGAAAAAGAATTGATGCTTTGGAATTACAACGTTGCCCGAAAAAATGAAAATGAAAATAACCTGGATTTCCAAAGTTAAAAATAAAATGTGTCTTGCAAAAAGTACAGTGAAAACATTATCTTTAGAGCCGATAATTGGGAAACTTCGTATCACACATATTGAACATGCAGTTTGGAGGAAGTAGGTCCTGGAGAAGAACATCATGCTTGGGAAAACAGGATCAGTGAAACAGTGGGAGTCCTTCTGTGAGATGGACTGGCAGAGTGACTGCAAATGTGCATGCAAACATGGGAATGGTTGTGAGGATGTCCTAGGACTGGGCAAGCGTGTCCTTCTGTTGCACAGGGGGGTTATGAGTGGGAATTGACTGGATAGGATTTGATAAAACCAACAGAGGAGCAAGACAGGCAACATTGAATGGTTAGTTGTAAAAGATAACTTTGCTTTCTCTAGCTTACAATGTACTGGAATCTTTGTGTTTTGTTAATAGCCTGCTCTTTGGGCACATCATTTAGAAATGACGGTGGCATATGTATAACTCCCTCTAATTGTACAGTTTAAAATCCAAGAGACAGAAGGGACCTTACCTCAGATGAGGTCAGTTTTTCAAGATGTGGGGTAAGGGAGAAGACTGAGGAAGTGGCTACGATACCTCTACCTGTGATAGATAGTGAACCTTACTGGAAATCCAAGTTAAGATAAGAATGCATGTCTCCAAGAAGGAAGTACATCTCCGTTGAGAGTTAAATCAGGAGGAGCAACCTCCCATTGAGACTAAATACTTAACAATTACATAGAACCCAAAGGGCGAACAGGCGTGATATTATGCCCTAATTGTATACTTTTGACCTAAATTTTATCTACTCCTAGGTGACCTAGACTGGGTGTCTAACAGCCTGACTTTCTAGAAAGGGGTTCTCAACATGTGAATCACAACCTGTTTGGGGATCGACCCTTTCACAGAGGTCACCCAATTCACCCTTTCACAGAGGTCACCCAATTCATAGCAAAATTAGAGTTATGAAGTAGCAATGAAAATAATGTTTTGGTTAGATTCACCACAACATGAGGAACTGTAGGAAAGGGTCACAGCATTATGAAAGTTGAGAACCTCTGCTTGAGACCTCATTCTTTGGAGGCACACCACAGACTTCATAGGCCCCACCAGAACGACTCAATGTGGAAACTCCCCTAAGTGGACTGGCTCTTACCTTATACTCCTGTGTAGCCCTGTGGACGTAAGAGTGAAACCCCCTGGTGTGAGAGTAAGGAGAGGATTGCTATCTCAAATGAATGGCACTAGTTGGCTGTTAGACTTTGCTGGGAGGATGCCGAATAAAGAGTGGACAAGGACTATCACATATTTATTATTTTAGTACCTTCCTTTGCTTCATGATGACATACTACTCTGATAAGCCGGGTCTGTCTTTGCCTTTGTTAATAAGTACTATTGAAACTTTCCCATATAACCACCCCAATTGTTTATGCAAAGTGTCTAATCTTAATCGTACATGTCTTAGTATTTAGTCTTACGTGAGCCTTTAACTCGCAAGCCATTAACTCATGTGTTGAAGTGTCTAACTGGCCTATAATTGTAAATTTTCCTATTGTCAACAATATTTTAAACTATATACCATTGACTAAATTAATGACACTATTAATGAATACTGTATGTTCCACAGGGATGACTGATGATGTTCTTTAACATAAAATGGCAATGATGTCTTTAAAGTGAATCAGAGACATGTATAAATCATATTCATTCATACAAATACATATGTGGATATGGATGGATCTTGTTTTATTCAGATTTTTTATCAGGAAAGTAAAAAATACTTCAATGTAAATGTGTCATAATTCAAAGTATTTACTTAAAATATAATTAAATTCTGTGCTGATCAAACAAAAAATTCTGCAGGGGAATTTTTCTGACTGCCTCCCCAGTTTGATAAGTGGATATTCAATTTAAAAAGAAAGATAAAGAACAAAGATTTCAAAGAAAGATAATCATGTATTTTTGTTTTTGTGGAAGTTTTTCATAATATTTGCATGACAAATATGAGTGAATGTTATTGTTAGATGATTTCCAGTATCTTGCTCCATGTATCCAAAGCATCTGAGAAGATACCTCACCTCCTTCCCTTCAAAGAGGTGTTTTGTCTGCATTCCTCCAGGCTTGGATTTGTGTTCTGGAGTTCATAGCACTATAACTCCTCAGTCTTCTATATCATTCAATATTTCAAATCTAATCATGAGATGTCCTCTGAATTAAGGTGGGACATACTGAATTCCATATTCTATGGAAATTTACCTGTAAATTTTAGATAGTATATTTCACATTTGACCCTGCCCTTATGTTGACTGATTAAATTGTGTTTCTCCAATGTTTCTTCCCACATATATAATCAATGCTATCCTGTGTATTCTGTCCAACAAGGCCCACAGGTATAATTGCCTTTGTGTTATTGAATGGTATTTTAAATAAAGAAGTCATTGAATAACTCTAACCCAACTTCATTCCACCACTAAAGCCATAGTTTTCCACTTCTGATCTTCTTTCATTCCAACTTTCTCACTTGTTAACAATTGTTTTATTGGGGGCTCATTCAACTGTTATCACAATCTGTACATACATCCATTGTACGCAAAGCACATTTATACATTTGTTGCCATCATCTTTCTCAAAACATTTTCTTTTCACTTAAGCCCTTAGTATTAGCTCTTCCTTTTTCCACTCTCTCCCTGATACCCCCTACCTCATGAGCCCTTCATAATTTATAAACTATTCTTATTTTGTCATATTGTACACTGTCCATTATCTCTCTTTACCCACTTCTCTGTACAGGAACAGGAAACATGGGGAATCCAGGAGAGATGATCTTG
Organism: Nesogale talazaci; assembly: GCA_004026705.1. Classification (NCBI taxonomy): domain Eukaryota; kingdom Metazoa; phylum Chordata; class Mammalia; order Afrosoricida; family Tenrecidae; genus Nesogale; species Nesogale talazaci. The sequence goes on along the minus strand of PVJH01006009.1, from coordinate 34,987 downwards.
TTAGAACCAGTGGTGAGAGGAGTGATACCAGGAGGGTGGAAGGAAGATGGAGTAGAAAGGGAAAGCTGATTAAAAGGATCTACATATAGCCTCCTCCCTGGGGTACCAAATTTCATATTATAATCACCAATAATTATTGATGGATATTGATCATATGTGTGATCAATTTCAGAATGAAATGGCTAGTAGAAATCTGGTCTGCTTCTCCTCCAGATAGTTAAACAGGACCCACAGCTCCTCAATATAATCATTGGTTCAAGTTGGGAGAGGGTACTGATTGAATTATGGCAGATGACAGGATTATAGAATACTAGTTTTAATAGGTTTCTTGTACCCTCTAGTTCTAGTCTGGAGTAAATTCTAGATAAATCCACCATTTTCAGATTCTGGGTTTGTTCAAATTTATGAGTTGGCAGATATTCTATTCTGATCACATAGTGAGAAGTTTGGCCCATCTTAAGTCCCATAGTCAATTATTCTTCTTTTTGAGAGTGGTTTCTCCAAAACAATGTGCATTTTTTGCTGCCGATTTGATAATTTGTTCCAAAGTTCAATGTGACTCAGACAATATCCTTCAAATAGCTGGAATAATATCTCTGACCCAAGATCTCTTCGGAATTTGGCTTTAATAATAATTCTGTGTCATTATATAGGTACAAGCATTTTTAATTATCTTCAGCAAAAGATAATAATAATTTTCTGAAAGTGTTCAATTTGGTTATGTCACCTTTCTTTGAAATGGGAAGATATATGGATTTACTCTGTTATCCAGTTAGTGATCTTTAAAATATCTTGGCATAGACCAGTGGTTCTCAAACTGTGGGTCATGACCCCTCTGGAGGTTGAATGATCCTTTCATAGGGGTCACTCAATTCATAACAGTAGCAAAAGTACAGTTATGAAACAGCAAAGAAAATAATTTTATGTCTGGGGTCACCACAACACGAGGAACTGTATTAAATGGCAGCAGCATCAGGAAGGTTGAGAACCACTGGCAGAAGTTACCGTGTGCATCCAAAGTTGTTTCACTTTTCTGAAATGTTTTGGAAATTTGGAAATTTGGTTTTCCCCTTGGATTTCTTACATAACTATCTTCCCTTTTGCTCTTCTAGATCATTGCACATTTCTTCCTACTATTTTACTTTGTCTTTTATAGCTGCTGCTTGAAAAATTCGTGCTCAGCACTTTTACTTCATCATTTCTTCAATTAACTTTAGCTACTCCACACTCAAGAAAAAATTTCAGAATTTCTTCTAATATCAATTTTGTCTCTTCTTTATTTCCTCTTTTAAAAATGTTTGGGGTTTTTTCATATAAGATGTTCTTAATGTCATTTAACAATAATTATCATCTTCTATCATGAGTATTTATATTACACTGGATTATTGATAAACAAACCCAGTTACACTCATGCATGTGTAAGAAAGGGCTTTATATTAAGAAGTAATTTTATATCATGAGAACACCCTAGACCAGTCCAAGTTAAGTTCGTGGACACATTGCTACCTAGAGGCCTGTGCAGACTATGCAGCTGCAGGTGGATGACACAGGAAGAGGAAGGAGGATGCCGAAAGGTCACAGGATGGTGGGTTAAAAGTCCCTTGGACTCGAGTTCAGTGGGAACATGCTAGGATGCCAACATCCTTCAGGGTAGGGCAGCACACATGGAGCCATCCCTGGCGCAGACACAAAATCTCATCAAACAGGAAGGCAAAGGGACTGAAAGAAGTTCCCGGTTTCTCTCTTATAATAACCCCCCCCCTGCCCCCCGCAAAGAGGTGTCATCAGGCTGTTACTTGATTGATATGTTAGACAATCCCCTACCCTAACATATTAATATAGGGTCAAGTTAACATTAAATGACTTATAGAGTATTCTTGTTGTCTCTTCTACTTTTCAGAATAATCTGAACAAGATTGGTATCAATTCTTTAAATGTTCATTAGCAGGGAAAGCATCTAGGCCCCAAAGTTTTTGTTTGGAGTTTTGATTGCTTATACAATCTATTTGTTATGAGTTTGTTGAGATTTCTATGACTTCTTAAGTCCTTTTAGATAATGTGCTCCTAGATCCTTTTTAAGATCTACTTTGCACATGTGCAATTGCTGGTATTATTTTAATATTGCTAATATTGCTAATATCATATCATTTTATTTCTAATGCTGTAATTACATTTACATTTTTTGTTTATTTCTCAGTCATGTTGATAGTTTTTCAATATTCTAAATATTTTATAAGTGCCAAATTCTGGTTGTAATGGATCTGTCTTTCCATTTTGTATTTTATTTTGTTATTCTCTATCCTTTTTGGTTTCCTTCTTCCAGTGGTTTTTGCTACTTTTCTGCTTTTTTTGTGTTTTAAAGATGACTTAAGATTTTTTGCCTTTTGAGTAGGTGTTTATTGTGATAAATTTAACAGAGGGTGCTGCTTTTCACAGTCTCCTGTTTTGACATGCTTTGCTATTTAAAAAAAATTGACTCTAGGTATTGTCTTCTGATTTTTGTTGTATCTGGAACATTAGACAATTACAATGTACTAGCTTTCTCTATTCCTTCAACTACGCATTGCTTTAAAAACATCAATTTTTATTGTTATTAATCATTTTATTTGAGGGCTCTTGCAAATTTTATAACAATTCATCATTAAATTGTATTAAGCACACATGCACATATGTTGCCATTAACATTTCCAAAATATTTTCTTTCTATTTAAGTTCTTAGTTTCATCTCTTTTTTCCCCTTCCTTCCCTGACTCCACATCATGAATCCTTGATCAATTATTGTTGTTATTTGATGTTTTGCACTGTTCATTGTCTTCATTCACCTACAATTTGGTTATTCGCTCCCCTGGGGGTGAGCTATATATTCATCTTTGTGATGGGTTCCCTCTATCTCCCCCTTCCCCCCCCCCACCATTTCCCTCGCCTCATGATATCGCTACTCCCTATACTGTTTCTGAGGGTTTTATCTATCCTGTGTCAAGAGTTCTTATTCATATCAATGTGTATACCCTGGTCTAACCAGATTTGTAAGGTACAACTGGATCTTGATAGTGGGGGGAGGGAAGCATTCAGAAACTAGAGGAATGAATATGTTTCTTTAGTGGTATACTGTACCCTGGTTGAATTGCCCCTTCCTTATAACTCTTCTGTGGGGATGTCCAATTATCTACAGATGAACTTTGGGTCACCACTCCACTTCCCTTCTTATGCATTGATATAATTGTTTATTTTGAGTCTTTTGATACCTGAGCTTGTCAGCACCTTATGATCACACAGGCTTGTGTGATTCTTCCATGTGAGCTTATTTTCTTCCCTGCTAGATAGCTGCTTGCTTAACTCCAAGCCATAAAGGCCTCAAATGCTTTATCATTTGATAGCCGGGCACCACATTTGCTTATGCACCCATATTTTCTTCAGTGATTGCATCAGGAAGGTGAGTATCAAAGAGTGTCATGTTATTATAACAAAGTGTTCTTGTGTTTAGGGAGGCCTTGAGCAGAGACCCAAAGTCCATCTGCCATCCTAATGCTTAGCATGTAAATATATGTACATGGTTCTTTATGCCTTTGGTTATAAATTAAGATATTTATATATATTCATGCCTATAGCTATACCTCTATAAATAGATTTTTCTTCCTACTCCTTTCTCTATTTTCTTTCACCTCCTTCCTGTTCCACTCTCATGCTTTCCCTCCACTCAGCTCTCAGTAATTTCTCTTGGATACACTTCATTTGATCAAACCCTACCAGGTCTCCTTGCCATCATTGTTAGATTACTTATTGTTCCATCATCCCTGAGCTTTTTGACTCCCCACCCAGCCACCCCACCCCCTCTTCTCCCATGTTCCCGCAGGACCACTGGTCCCATTGTTTTCTTCTCAGGATTGTTTGTTCTGCCTATCTTACCTAGATAGACATATGGTGAAAGGAAAGAAAAAGATAGATAGTTCCAGATCTCTCTGGTGGCCTAGATGAATGTTTCCAATTGGGTCTAATGAGGTGCCAAGCCCTGTCAGCATTCTATTTTCAGGATTCCTCAGGGACTTGGTTAATTAGTTCCCCCTGCTGACCCACCCAACCCTTTTTAAAAAATCAACTCCGAGGTGGGCAAATCCTTCCATTTAAGATGACCACTCTTCCTCATGCCCTGTGAGATACATAGGTCAAGATAGACAGTCTTCAGTCTTTACTCAATGCTCTTTCCCTGACTCTGGCCAGACCAGCACTTGAGCACACAAGGCCATGGCTTAGAATGTTCAGAAGAGGCATGCTGCACAGAGCCATCAGTAAGATCTATCTTTTTGACTTCAGAGGAATTGTAAAAGACTCTTGTGAGAACAAAAAGAAAACTGTGCAACAACTACTGCTCTTCTACAGCTATTCACAGCTGCTTTGTGAAGTGAAAGTTGGGACAACAGAAAAAGTGATCTTTCTGCTCTTTGCTTTCATCTTAAATTCTCTCCGTTTTAGCTCCTTACAGCCATAGTTTCTTCAATTGCTGAGTGTTGTTACAGTAATGGCGACCGATTTGAGGTTCTGAATGCAGTGTTCATGCAGACTTTGGAATATTAGATTTGATTCATGCCTCTACCTTTTTAGAGATCAAAGCAAAGCTTTTCAAGAAACTAGTTCATAATTAATCATAGACACTTAATAGCTGTGTGCAGATTTTGGTTATCTCAGTAATTTATGGGAATCATTATCTACTTCTGAGGTGGCACTGAATCAACATAAAGAATTTTACAAGAGTCTTAAATTTTGCTTATGCCATTTGAAAACTAGAATGAAGAAAGAACATAAATCTCTTCCTTTGATCCTTTATTCTATAATACATTTTTTCTTCATTCTTCCTTCCTTCTTGCTCTGTCTGTTCTCTCTCTCTCTGTCTCTCTCTCTCAGTGTGTGTGTGTGTGTGTGTGTGTGTGTCTTAATTTTGTTATTTCTTTTGTTGTTCTTCCATTTTCTTTAACAATATTTTAGAGAACATTTCTTTCTGGAACCTACCACCACCTACTCACAGAAGGAAATGCAATTTTGCCTTTCAATAACTATGACAATTATGGCTTTTTATGACTTTGAATTCCATATCTTACTAATTTCAGAGTGCTTTAGTATGAAGAAAGGAGAAGTCCTATAGCAAAACTATTTCTAGTTACATCCTTCATAAGAGACAATATAAGTTTCCTTCTAAGTAGAATATCACATAAGAAAAAATGAAAAAAATATTGTTTCAAAATATTAGACATTTACTTATCTATGAAACACTGAATGAAGTGTTTTGTGAAATTAAGTATAGTTGTTACATGGTGAAATTAGTCAAAGACTATATTATATAGGTAGCAAAAACCTGCAAACATGGAGTTAATACAAATGAGAGGTAATAATCCATCACCAATTCTGTGCTTTCATAAGGTTCTTTCTTAGTATTACACTCAGAATGAAGCATCAGGCACCTGCTGCCTGTAGCACATTTTAGATAACCACTCAATCACCCTCTACTGCTCATTATCCTTTCCCATAGTGTGAAGTGACAGACTACTTTATGCCTGTTATCCATGTATTTCTTCACCATGTTCAAAGAACTTTGATTATAAATCCATCTTCAATTCTTTTCAGTCTTTCCCCCTCAGATACATGTAAACATGCTATTTTGTAAGAGAAAGAAGAGGGAAAGGGAGTGAAATTTTTGATACTTAAATGGTTAGTACTTTGAGAGGTTTTTAACCTATAATCAGTAAAAGAAAATTTTAAAAATATTAAACTGCAACTAAGGAATTCAAAGCACCTTCTCACGTGGCCTATTGCAGAATATTGACTAATTCAACAAGGTGGTAAAGAGGAAAATTATTCACAATTTTAAAATATAAATAATACATCTGTGGCAGTTTCATAATCTCCTATCATCTTGAGCAAAGGGGTGAAGTCTATCTGTCAATCAGGTCATAACCAATGTTGCCTCTGTGTTGGCATGGCCTTCTCCTGAGGATTCTGGGAACACCTGCCTTCCTGGCTGGACTCAGGACACACTTGCTCTGTTTCACAGTCTGTGGATAAGCCATATGAAACTGTGCTGATGGCAACCAGAGCCACACGGAGAGCCCCATCAGCACTGAGATGCTACACACAATTCCTTTCATCCACAGGCTGAGGATCTTCCTGCTTTGGGCATCACTGAATGTGCTCTGTGAGTCTGTAAAAGAGTTTGTAGACATATGGGCTAATATTGGACTTACAGATATGATCTGGACTGGGCTGGAATGTTTTCTTAACCCACAATTACTTTTGGATATCAAACTCTCTCTTACACACATTATGAGTGTCTCTGGATTTGCTTCTCTAGTCAACCCAGTCTAACACAATATGCCTGCATGCATTTTGTGTGAAAAAGTGGGCAGAAGATATGAAAAACATATATAAACTGCTGGAAAAATATCTGGCTTTCTCATCCATAGAAAAAATTACTGAGATATCAGATGCAAAGAAGCCTATGCCAAAGGCATGTGGATGCAAATAGAAGAGTAGACACAAAGAGCACGGATTGTATCACACATTAATTATCAACAGGACATATTGCCAGAGAGGTATTGAAAAGTCAAGTTGACAAATAACTCAGAATCCTTCAAAGGGTTAGCCTTTGTCATCTGTCAAATGACAAAGTAAATTAGATTGTCCACTTTCACTCTGATGGAGACAACATATGAAAATTACAGCATAGATTCTATCCAGAGATACCATTGATGTCCAACTTTTTTAGCTAAAAGATCAATTCTGAGTCTTAATAAGCTACTCTATACTATTGATATAGCCTCAGCAAGGCACTATATATATTGTCTCAATAAGGCATTATGTGTGATTTTGTGTGTGTTAAGGGTAATGTCCTTCATGCCAAAAGAGCTTCATTAAGCAACACTACCCAGGAGCTTATGGTATATCTAATCGACAAACATGTAATTTTATCAAGTGGTCCAATTTATAGAAAATCATATGTGAATACGGATGCATACTTATGTTTTTTGCTGGTCACTTTGCATATTACACCATGGAGAAAGAGCTGACCTCATATCATATGGGAAGAGTTTGTAATGACGCAGCCAATGTACTCTAGAAAAGAGTTTCATCCTTAAGGTATGGGATAAGCAATAAGGATCCATGGTGGCACAGTGAATTAAACATCAGGCTGATAACCACAAAGCTAGGTGTTCAAATTCATTGGATGTTTCATGATACAAAGATGATATCCTTTACTTCCATAAAGAGTTACAGACACAGAATACCTAGGGATTGATTCTATTCTTTCATATGAGATCATCCTAATCTATTTAATGGCAGTGCCTTTGGCTTGGTCTTATTTGCATTAAAGTCACAGACTTCCAAGTCTTGCTATGTCTCAAAAAAATTAAAAAAGAAAGAAAGAAAGAAATATGGTCTAAAAAGTAGACTTGCCATCATTCCCAATGATTCCCTCGGGCATTTGTGTTCTCTCTTTCCACAGTTATAGGCTTTGATTATTCAGAGGTCCTGAGTCCCCAAAATGGCACGCTCCTTCCATGGAACACTTCAAGGATCTCTTTAGATCCTTTGTGTCGAAAGATTTCCATGAAAGAAGAAATGCCTTATGGTTGCAGATATCTTTTGCAAAATAAGTGCAGGAAGAAAAGTATATGAAATGCTAAGGGTCTCCATTGTTCTTCTGGTTCTCTTTGGCTCCATTGTGATTGCAAATGGTAAGATATAACTTTGGTCCAAAGGAATGCTTTCAGTAAGCTCAGACTTTTAACAAATGAGTTTTGAGATCACTCCAGCAGGGACCCGGCGGTGCAGTGGTTGCACCCAGGCTGCTAACCACTAGGTACACCTTCAAAATTACCAGCTGGTCAGTGGGACGAAGATGAGGCTTTCTACTCCCACAAAAAGGTAAAGATACTCACTGGGGCAATTCCACCCCGCCCGCCTGCAAGGGCACTCTGAGTCAGAATTGCCCAATGGCAGTGAGTTTGAACAGCAGATAAGTCACAAATGCTCTTTGGAGGTGACAAGTGAAGGAAAGGTACATTTTGAATAAATAACTTAGGACAAAGTACACAAATGCAGTGGAAATGCATCCATGGGAGTTATAGTTTACTCCAGTAACTTCTCTCCTTCAAGTTTCCTATCAGGAAACACATCCCACAAGGAAATCAGGAATCTGTACTCTAAATCTGTATGAAGAAGTACATTTGCATGATAAAATAGGTGCACCATGGTCAGGAAAAACGCATAAGCATTTATCTTTCATTTTTTGCCATTACAATATCACCAAAGCCTTTCGTTGTCTTCTTATGAGCCAATGATTGAAGATGGCACTGAAACTGAAACAGACATCTTACCTCAAGATGCACGATTTTTCTAATAGAAAATTTTTACTTGATGGGTACATATTCTGGCCAAAACGTTCATGGAATTGGGCGGCAATCTCTCTCCCTTTCTCAGCTTTTTATCTACTCTCCATAGATGCCAGACCCAGACAATGGGAACAAGATCAGTCGGTGTCACCAGCTAACTCCTCTGCAGCAATCGCAGTGCTTCCTCTCAGTACTGTCTTGAACCCCTATGGGTATTTCTCGGTAGACTGAATGAAAATGGCATGCTAGCAGAAACTGTCTTTGGGACAACAAACATTATCAGATAAACTTGCATTTATTAACATAAAATAGTTATTTGATTATATCAAATCTCATTACATATCTACAAAGAAATTTAGGAAAAAATCCTTTGGACTTTTAAATCAGTCAATATAAAAAAAATTCATGGAAAACAAGTTAAAACAGACCAAGACTACTTTGAAAAATATTTTAATATAAGCACCGTGTTTCAAAAAATATATATATACCATACTTTGTAAGCACTGAGAAGTATTGAAAACATCCATTTTTATTACTATATTAAAACAGAAAAAATAATCACCTGGAAAATTATTTAATTAATTGAATGATAGTGAGACAATGATAAGTTCTAAAAATGAGAACAGCACTAATAAAAATATTTTAAAAATTAGCTATAGAATAAATAAAATGAAGACCTGTCATTTAAAATAGGCAGTAAAATATACTGTTATCAAACAAAAGAAAGAAAGTGTCCTTTTTTGCTTTGAACCCCAACATTTGCTGTCCTTCTGCTCATGTACGTAATGAACCAGGACAGTATTGTCAGATGAGAGTGTGCCACCTTCCTAAAGTTAAGAAGACTGCTAAGCACTGTTCAAAACCAAAGAATATTTAAAGTTGCCACCATGTTGTACGTATATCTTTGTACACAAATATAAAAAAATAGATTAAACATATAATAATGTTTCTCAAAGAATCCTAGAAATAAAGATAACAATGTAATTTCAAAACAGAGTTCCAGCAATAAAGATGACAATGTATACAAATTTTAGGCAAACTATTTCAACCTTTGAAAAGCATTTGATTTACCTTATATAAGTGTAATTTAAATTTCTAAAATCTTTCCCTATTATGTTGATCATTATATAGATATTACCAATTATGAGGGATAAAATATATAAATCTACAACCTAAGCTTATTTAACTGATTATAAAAAAAGAAAATCCCTGCCATGCAAACAATGCTCTCATAGTAGCGACCCTTGGAGGTGCCTGGGACGAACTGTTTATGGGAGTAGAAAACCAGGGTGTCTCCCCGGAGCTGCCGGGGGTTTCACCCCATCCCCTCTGCAGATTGCAGCCCGTCACATCACCACTACACCACAGGGACTCTGTTAAGGCTACATAATATAAAGGGTTGACAACATGCAAACATTTTTTCTAAAAACTATGAACTTCATGAGAGTGTACTTCAAGTTCATATAGATATTTTATAGTTTTCTAATAAAAAAAAATCAAGGCTCCCTGACATCAGTCAAAGGTGACACATGGTGACCCGGTGGGACATGGCAGAGCTGAGCCTGTGTGTTTCTGAGTCTGCTTATAGGAGTAGAAGGCCCTCACTGGCGACCTGCGTATCCCAGCCCAATGAGTAACTGCTACCTGAAGACACTGTCTTAGGAGCAACTTTAAAGATTTATATATTTATATCTTACACACATATTTACACATATATACACATATGTATATATACACAAAAGAGAGAGAGAAAAGGGGGGGCGGGAGTGGGGGCTGGGAAAATAACATAAAGGCAGAAAGAAATTCAATCTCCCCCAAACCATGCAGATTAACTCTTTTTTTTTTTAACTTTTTTTTTTTTTTAAGGCATCACTGCCCTCAGGTGGTGGGAGTAGGAGGCCCAGCCTTTGCTCCTGGGAGCCGGAATTGAACCTCCGTCCCAGTGGGCCGCAGTCCTGCGCACAACCACTACGCCACCGGGGCTCAGCCCTATTAACTCTTAAAGAATACTCAGCTTCCAACTGTTGGCAATTTCCACATACAGAGTGTGACTGGAAAAGAATGACCACCGAGACTGCAGTCTGGAAAATCGCATGGGTTGCTATAAATTGGAATTGACTTGGCGGCATGCAAGAACAGCATGAAGAATCATAAGCCATGCACAAATGTGGATTTCAACTCTATGAAAGGAATTTACTAAAAGAGAAGAAAAAAGGAAATAGCCTAATGTAAATTAAAATAAGCATGAAAAGAAATTATCAGAATTTAATACAAATAAAAGGAAAGCATCAGAAGAAATTACAGAAATTCTGTGAAGTTTATCACTAGATATAAAACAAAGATTAAAAGCAAGATACGCACTTAAGTCATATTTGTGAGATATATAGTAGGTTAGAGGAGTTCTAATGATGTAGTGGTCCAGCGTTGAGATGCAAGTTGCAAAAGCATCATTTCAAAACAATCCACCACTTGGGAGAGAAAAACAGGCCTTTCCACACTCCTGAGGAATTAACCAGCTCCCATACTCACAGAGAACGTTCTGGCCTCTCCCCTAGATTTGCTATACATTGCCAATGACTTAATGGTACTGAGTTTTTTAATTTATCTTGCAGGCAATAAATACAGTTTTAATGTTTCATAAAAATAATGTATGTTCCAAGTGAAACTGAATCATTTTATTTGGGATTCTTACAGCTCTCATCACAATCCACGCATATATATCCATTGTATCAAGCACATTTGCACAAATGTTGCCATCATTGTTTTCAGAACATTTGTTTTCTACTTGAGCCCTTGGTATCAGTTTCTCATTTTTTTCCTGCCTCACCCACCCAGTGTCCACTTTCTAATTATATTTAAAAGTGTAATGATCACTCCTACCAACATACATTTGAGGTGTTTGACACCTGGACAATATTAAAGGAAGGCAGAAATTGAGTTCACACATCTGAATTGTGATATTGGTAGAGAACAGTGGATGTATCATAGACTGCTAAAAGAACAAACATATCTGTCTTAAAAGAAATGCACTAGAAATTTCCTTTGAACAAGGGTAGTGAGAGTTTAGCTTCATGATTTTCGACAAGTCTTTGGAAAAGGGCGATTACTGAAAAAAGGGTGTCATGATCAGTGTAATGCAGGGTTCACAGAAGCCAGGAGGCACTTGGTGAGTTAGACCGACAATATGAGTGAATAAAGGGCTCAAATATAGCACCGATTAAGAAGACGTTAAAGGACTTGAATATGGTTTTGCACTTTTATACATTGTGTCACTGTGAATTAAATGTACTTGTTACAATTTGCAATAATGAACAACAGAACATATAATAAGTAAAATAAATCAAAATAGTTAAAAAGAAACTCCAATGATGTTACATTTGTCCTTTGGAATAATCATTTAAAAATGAATCTTACTATGGGGAGAGTTACGAATGTTCATGGAAAAGTTGATTGATAATGAGACATTTTCACAAATGTTTGAAGCTCTTTGAAAATAACCAATATTGGTAGTAGTGCTATATATTCTAAAACAGCTCGTACATTAAACAACAACATTTGTCTTTCTCTTAGATTCTAAAGACAGTTAAGATATATGTATGGAGAAAAAATGTTTTTCTGAAGCATTGTTGTAGTTACAAGATTTTAGGAATATATAAAAGTATAAAACCAAGGATTAGCTTCATAAATGTAACAGGAGTCCATAGTCAAAACATATTGCATTTTAGTAAGAATTTTAATGAAAAAATGAAAATGCATGAAATTTGGTAATGAGTACTAAATGCATAAAATTGGATGTGCAGTATGGTTTCCATAAAATAAGTATTTTTTCTACATGGACAAACTATCACAAAATATAAGCTTAGATGTTTATATTTTTAAATTTCGCATTGTTTACTTCTGGTTGATGGGCTTATTGACGTGTGTAAGCTTGTGTATTGGGAGTGGTAAGAATCAGTTCTCTGATTTTTACAAGCTTATTTGGTAAGGGATTAAGTGAACAGATATCACTGGAAAAACAATCCCCTGGACCTTCTTTCTTTGCCTATAAGGAAAACAATGATCACTTCTATTCAAAGCTATTTGGAAAAGCAAATTTACTCACTTGTTTTTTATTCATTGGAGAGTTGTTATATACCCAAAATCAATCCAAGTGAAAAATACCACATAGTGTCTTTTAGGTCTCTGTATGCTGTGTGAATGTTGCCATGGAATTTTCTGAATAGCAGTGCAAGGTGACAAATGCATAAAATGTTCCCCAAAGGCCACTAAAATATTGGTTATACATTGTGTAGCGCTATGGACTGGTACTATTTTTAGACAATAAATAAGACAAAGACACTAATATTTGTTCCAGGAAAGAAAGGGATAAAGTGTATAAAATTGTGCTTAAAGTAAGATTTCATGAAGCAGGGAAGAAATCTGTTGTGGCACTGGAATCAAATGAGTGAGTGCTATGAGAACATACAGTGACATTAGATCTACTCCCCAACATTAAGACCAATTTTATAAAGAAATTGGCTAAATTATTTGCTTTTTTTCCCCACACAAAAGTGGTACTGGGAGAAGGCTTCAAGATGGTATCCAGGAAAGCAGCCCATATGGGGAGCGCTGGTGAGTCTAGTGACTGGGAGGTCAAGGAGAAGTGCTCTGATGAGTGGAAACCCCCTACCCCCACATGGGGCCTTCCCTGACAGAGAGGTGACCCTGCCCCTGCATCTGCTTTATTCCAAGCTCCAAAGATCTGTACACATATATCAGGGATTTCCCACTGGCTGTGCGGCCGCTGTATGCCTTGATCGCCCCAAATCCACCCCAAAGTGACTGGTCACTGCCCCAAGAACTGGATGGCCATCATGCCGTGTTCCCCACGACCAGATCTGACCACCATATAGCAGCTGTACACTCGTGGCTCCCACCACGGGTAGCCACGTCAGTCTCCCACAGTTTCCCTGTCTCTATTAGGCTAGCAGCCTGCAAGCTCTAGCCCCTCCTGGCAGCCACCCAGGGGCCCCAGACATAACTCGCAGCAAGTTTGCACCTCTGTGACCTGGGGCAACCAGCACCAATACCTGAGTCACCTCTACATGCATTCACATCTGTGTCAATGGGGCATACCCCCCACACCTCCAGGGTGCCACAGTTTATCTCTACCCTGGCCTCTCCCTGTCCACATGGAATGGTGTCCACACTTCCTGTCCACCATTTGTCCATCACTGCAGCTTCTGGCAGGTCCCATACCTCCCAGCTTGGTACTCTGCGCCACACCCTACCACAGCCAGAATCAAGGGAGTCAGAGTGGTGGACCAGGGCCTTGAAGGCCTGCCCCATGAGTGCCCAGCCCCTGGAGTTTTCAACAGGCATGGGCTGGGTCTGTCCCTGCTCAGAGATTATCAGTGTGCCATCTCCGCCCAGTCCTTACTGTGAGTGGAGCAGTGTTGAATACATTCCTAGTCCAGAGGGCATCCTTTCCTCAAATCTAGCCTACCTCTAGAACCCGGGGGACCAGCGACCCGGTTAGGGAAGTTCCCCAGATCACGCTGGTTACATCACGTTAGACCCTAATGGGGCCACCATCTGCCCTTTGCCTCTTGGTCCCCTAAAGCTCTATCACTGTAGTGGGAGCTACTCACAAGTGTGGCGGTCAGGTACTTAATGTCAATTTTATGATTGGGATGGAAGGGTGGAGTCTAGCCTTTTTAATCTGGAGATAGCCAATGAGACCTCTGTGTGGGCATGGTTTTCTCCTGAGAATTCTGGGTATTCTTGAGGTATTTTCCATTTAGAGTAGAGAGACTTGACTCACTCTCTCTTGGAGGTGAACTACTGATGAGATGACAGCATGCTGATTAATTCTCATTCCTGGAGAATGGAAGAGCCAGAGAAGATGCCACATGGGCTTGCCCTGATGGAGCCAAACCTCTGGGGCCGGAGATATCAGGGGGAGATTCTTACCAGTGCTGAGATGCTCAGGAGGCCACGGGGAGACCCTGCAAGCACTGAGATGTTTCTACTTCCACGGGACACACAAAACTCTGCAACAATCCCCTGTGGTCGTCCTGGTGTCATTTCATGTGCTTCGTAAGTAGGAAGGAGATTTTATAGACTGGTATTGGACATATAGGCTAGTATCAGACTTATGACTCTAGATTGGACTGGGTTGTGATGATTTCTCAATGTTCCATTCCTCTTGCATATAAAATTTTCCCTTATATCCATATGCATATCTATGAAATTTTTTCTCTAACCTACCTGAATAACACAAGTCAAACATAGCTTGTCCATGAGTAATCACAATCTCTCGTTGCTGTGGACCACTGAATCACCACAGCCTACACAGTAGCCAAACACTGCTTCATAGATGGCCACAGGCAGCCCTTGAAAACACCATTGCCAGTCACACAGAGAAAAAACACAGGGCCTTTTGGTCTCTCAGAGGACACCTTCTAAGTGGATGTGACTGAGATAAAGTCATTTCCTTGGAGCAGTGATCTGTACTCAGTGTATAAGGATGGTTTTGTGAAGGTCTCTCTTTTTGCTCTGGGGATCCCATCAGGGTCTTCTTCCTCAATTCTTAGGCAGCCACAAAATCATGGAATCAATGGATTCTGCAGCCCTTGGAACCACTGGCCAATTGTCTGATCTACAGCTTTGGACCCATCAGTCCCTGAAACCCCATGGAGGAGAAGCTTCCAGACAGATATTGAACCATGAATTTGCCACCTACCACCATATGAGTCATTCCCTTACCAATTCTTGAGTTCTGTGGTATAACTTAGAATTCTGAAAACCAAAGAAATGAGGCAGAATACTGCAGCGAGAGTTGATAAATGTTTGGGAAAGCTGGTACCACACATTTGAAAAGTCAGAGATTTTAGACACCTTCAACAACAGTCTAAAACAAGCCAATTTTGTGCTGATCTTTCCAAAATGCATTTTTTTGCACTGCATCAAAATTCCACCATTGTCTGTCATTTTGTTATACTGTGGTAATTAGTGTGTAACTATGTTACTGGAAGATAAGTCATTGCTATTTCAAATGCCAAGACAGTCACCCAAAGTGAACAGGTTTCAGTACAGTCCTGGGAATAAACACAGATAATGACATCAGAATAAGCCACCTTCTTCAGAGAAGGAGCTCCTGAAAGCCAGATGCATAGGTTCAAATCACTGTCAGGTAGGGAAGACTTAATGATTGGAAGGGGAAGACTGTCTGTGATAGGGCCTGAGGCTTGGCAGGGAACTGGAACTGTAACTCAGGAGAGGAGTCAACCTCAATGAGGTGGATGTAGTAAATCCCTGAAATGGAGTCTTTGAGATCGCCCTTTGCTGGTGGCGCATAACTCAAAGTAAGAAGAAATAATATGTGAAAACTGCCAAGGAGACAGAAATTGGAGTGTGTGAATTATGAATCTACCAAAAATTTGAAGTAGTCAACAATGGAATGAAACACATAAACATCATCATACTACGTATAAAGGAGCTAAAATAAACTGGTATTAGCGATTGTGAAACAGAAAATCATATGATTTACAATGCTAGGAATAGCACAATCAAGTGGAATGTCATTGCCTTCACTGTCAAAAAGGACACACAAGATCAATCTTAAAGTCCAATGCTTTATGTAATAAGATTGTATTTATTTATCAAGGAAATTCCATCAATAAAATTATTCAAATGTATGTGCCAACGACAAAAGTTAGTGATGAAGAAATTGAAAATTCTATCAACTTCTTCAATCACAAATTGGCCAAATAAGCAAGCAAGATACACATTGGTAATTATTTGTGACTGGATTGCAAAGGTTAGAAACAAAAATGAAGTAATGATAGTGGAAAATATTATAGTGAAACATGCAAAGAACTCAAGTTAGAACCAAAAAGAAGAAAATGTTAACATATCATAAAGTTAAAGAACTGAAGGCAAAATTCAAGCCAGGAGTTGAAATATTGAAAAATGCAATTAGAAAATATTAAGCGATGCAGGGGGCATACAAGCAATATGAAAAGTATACACAGTATCAATGTACCTGTGGCTGTCACCAATTTGTGTCCATTTTAGCACTGTGAGTGTAGAGGTGAAGTCTAGTCTGTCAATCTGGAGATAGCCAATAAGGCCTCTGTGTGGGCATGGTTTTCTCCTGAGAATTCTGGGAAGTCTTATGGTGTTTCCCAATTGAAGGAGAAAGACTTCACTCAGTCCTTGAGAGACACTGACAAGACAAAATGGCAGCATAGACCCTGAGTCTTAGGAATTAGAGTAGCCAAAGGAGAAGCCACGTGGGGTTACCCTGATGGAACCAGGCCTCTGGGACTGGAGAAGCCACGTGGGGTTACCCTGATGGAACCAGACCTCTGGGACTGGAGAAGCCACGTGGAGACTCCTGTCTGTACTAAGATGCTTGGTAAGTGACAGAGAGACCTCTACCAGTGCTGAGATGTTAACTTCCAATGAATACTGCTGATGGGCACTGAGCCCTGGAAAGGAGGAGCCATAGGGAGACCCCTGCCAGTGCCAGAAAGCTTGCATTGCTGCTGGACACACAAGACTCTGCACCAACTGGCCTGTGGTTGTCCTGGTGTCATTGCACATGCTTCATGAGTTGGAAGGAGACTTTATAGACTGGGATCAGACATATGGGCTAATAGTGGACTTATGATCTTGGACTACACTGGGATGGGATGCTTTCTCAATGTTTCATTCCTCTTGTATATAAACCTTTCTCTTTTCTCCATATGCATGTTTATGAATTTGTTTCTCTAGTCTACACAAACTAATACAGTATCAAAAAGAACTAGTCAACATTTCACCATTTTAGGAGGTAGCATAAGAGTAAGAAACAATGATACTGAAGGAGGAAGTTCAAGCTGTATGAGGCTCCACAATTTTTGATAGAATATCAATAGAGATCTTTCAGCAAGTTGAAACAATGGAAGTACGTATTCATCTATTTCAGGAAATTTGAAAGACATCTGCATGGGCAACTGTCTGGAAGAGATTCATATGTGTATCCATTTTAATGAAAGGTGGTACAATAGGGTGCTCATACTAAAGAACAATATCATTTTGTATCACATGCAAGTACAATTTTTCTGAAGATCATCTCAAAGTGGTTGCAGTAGTACCTTGAGAGGGAGCTGCCAGAGGTTCGAGTCTGATTAAGAAGAGAATGTGAGACAAAGGATATCATTGCTGATATCAGATGACCCTTGAATGAAAGCAGAGAATATGAGAAACTATTTACTTGTCTTTTTATTATACATGTCATGGCATTTCACTTTGAGGATTATACCAAACTATTGTTAACTTGGAAAAGATTGATAATTCCAGAACACTTCATGTGCTCATGTGAAACTTCTACAAATACCAAAATAAAGTTGTGCAAACAGAACAAGGAAGTTTTGCATGATTTAAAATCAGCAAAGGTATGTTTCAGGTTGTATCATTTTATCATATATATTCAATATGTATTCTGAGCAAATAATCAGAGAAGCTGGGTTATATGAAGAAGAAGAAGATAGCATTAGGATTAGAAAAAGTCTTACTAACAAAGTCTCACTTGGAATAAGTGTGGTCAGTATGCTCCTGCGAAGCGAGAAAGACAGGACATTGTCCCGCATACATGTGTCAGGAGAGACTGGTCCCTGGAGAAGTACACGATACTTGATAAAATGGAGGGGTGGTGTAAAAGAAGACAGCTTTGATGAGATGGACTGGTATCGTTGCTGCAATAGTGGACTCAGTTTTAGACATAACTGTGGGGCTGGCACAGCACCAGGCACTGTTTCGTTCTGTTGGACAACAGGGTCCCTGAAGCTTAGAAAACACTCATTTAAATATATGTCAATATTTCAGCTGAAGCAATTTTACTCCTAAAAGTATAAGGGTTTTTTTTTTTACATTATTTTTAAGCTAAACCAAATTTGAAATATTTGCATAATACTTAAGAATAAAGATGAAAAATTCTGAAGTCAAGTTGAATCTGATAATTTTATGTCTTCTAAATCATATTTTTTATTTTTATACTCCTTTCACATATTCTCACAAAAAAGCAATTCAGTCCACAGAAACTCATAAGTATAAGATAGAGTTTTATATAAAAGGTAGGTGCACATGTAGAAAACATTCCAATCCAGGGCTGTCCAAGCCCACATGTCCAGTATTATCTCATATGTCCAATACCAGTCTACAAAGTGCTCCTCCATCTTGCAAAACACACACAATGATGCCTGTTGCAGGAGGAAAGCTGAATCAGTGAGTGTCAGCATCTCAGTGCTGGCAGGGGTCTCTACACAGCTCCTCCAGCACCCAGGGCTGTATCAGGGCAGGCTCATGTGGCTTCTCCTCGGGGATGTCTCACAGAAAGTGAGCTATGCCAGCTGAATCAGTGAACTGGCTAAAGCAGCTGCATCCTGATCTGATCATCAGAAAGCAATGCCTAGAGAGCTAGAAAGGCGAGGATCACCGAGCCACTTATCTCGCCTCTTGTCAATTGATCCCACATGGTTTATTGGCCAGGTTGTCACAGTAAACCCTAACTATCCCAAGAGGCAAATTCAATTCCAAAGTTTTACAGTTTATGAAAAAAATGAAACTATGCTTTAATATCCTGTTGATATGTGAGGGGAGGAATATTACCTACTGTAGGAAACCATAAAATGAAAGCTAAAATGAACATTTATCTATTCAACAGGAAAAAAAAGCCAGATTTATGGAATTTAAGATTTATGGAATTATTTTATATAATCTTATAGATTTATTATATGATGGTAACTCAAATACTGTCACTACTAGGGTTCCATTTCATACATACACTGAAGTTTTAAACAATTTTTTTTAAGTGTTTGGCAATCAGGTGTTTTTAGGTGAAATCTCTCAGCAATGTACTTTTCTTAGTCAACTCAGCCAAACTGAACCTATTATGCAAGAGGAACAGGTTAATTGTCAAGCCAATTAAAAGTGACCATTTGTAGGGTTCTGTGGCTGTAAGGCTGTGGGTAACTTTGAACCCCTGACTGGGTGATTGGAAGCACAGTCTCTAGCCCATGGTGCTCTTTTAGTTAAAGTCGGATGTCATCACAAAATAGACAAAAGGTACTTTTTTGCACCACAGAGGGGGGAGAGGGGAAACTATTTGGATTGTAAGGTTAATATATATATATATTTTTGCTCGTAGAAAGCCAAAGACCAGATCTCTTTATAGATCCCCTCTCACCTAATATCAAAATTTTAACAAAACTCATGTGGGTACTTTCCCAAATTATTGAAAAATCTTTAGATGATTCAACTGGTGTAAAGATGGTCAGGACTACACCCATCTCAAAAAGAAAAAAAAGAACCAGGAGAGGAAGTCCACTGGACTTGGCACATTTTTAAGAATTGTGGTGAAAGAAGACGATATAGCATCATATATATTGCTCCTGAAGATAGGATTTCACCAAGTTCTAATTTTTTCTATTTTTTTTTGGGGGGGGGGGCATCACGGGTCTCCGGTGGTGGGACAAGGAAGTCCAGCCCCACTGCTGGAATTGAACCTCCGTCCCAGTGGGCCGCAGTCCCGCGCACAACCACTACGCCACCGGGGCTCAGAACTACTTTTATCTATTTTAAGAAACATCTTTGACTCAGCCAGCTTTTGCCTTGAAGAGTGCCAACATACTGCATAAAGACCAGATATCTGAAAGATCAACTCTTTGCATCACACTCTCAAGGAAGGTCTGTGCTAGCATGGATGACTGGGTGGTACAGACTTCGACTACGATGATGAGCGTTAGACATGGTGATCTGATCTAGAGAAGAACTGCAGTGCCGAGGCCGGGGAGTCTGCTCAGAGATTGAAGGAGACTGATTTGGGGTTTCAATCTTGATCATTTTTTGCAAAGAACCTATGATGACCATAGGGCCTTATTATAAAGAAGCTGTAAGAGAATTGAAAAATGCATTAGTGAGAAAAATTCTCAAGAAATTTTGGCCAATAATATTCCCCACCTCCACCTCCTCTGCTATCACAATGCACCTGCTCATTGTTCTAGGGTAGGAAGTGCTGTTCTCTGATCATTTCCTGAGACATGTTTACTATACCAGTGCTACAACCCTGTATTCATCCTTTTCAGCCTTCTTTTTTGTTCCCTGAAGTAAGAGAACGTGTAAAAGGAACATGGGATGAATCTCTCAATGATGCCCACAATATAATTTTGATGTGTGTAATTTGAAGAATGTGGATGAATAAAATGAAGGATCAAAGAAATTGAGAAACAGTAGCTTCACATATTGATCATTCGGTTTATGATGTCATAGAAATATTTTTACTTCTTGACATAAAGTCAGTAATTCTGGAACCTTAAAAATAGTTAAGATACCAAAAAATCCCAAAAGCTAATGTGGCAATCATGTACTCTGGTACCCCTAAGAGTGTAGCGGTGGAGTCTAGCCTGTCTATCCTGTCAATCTGGAGATAGCCAATGAGTTCTCTGTGTGGACATGGATTTCTCTGAGAATTCTGGGAAATTGCATGACATTTCCCCCAAGGAGATGAGAGACCATCAACTTAGTCACTGGGAGATGCTCTACTGACAAGACAAGATGGCAGCATGTTGATAGATCCTGAGTCCTGGAGGAGCCGGAGGAGAAACCACATAGGCTTACCCTGAAGGAACCAGACTGATTGAAGAAGGAAGAGCTCTATTTCTTTGGAAATCTTGAACTAGTAGTCATTTTCAGAAGTTGGAAAAATATGGAACCATGAAGATAACTACTCTCTGAGACTGGGCAGGCTGAAATGCTTGCTAAGTGACCACCTAGATGTAGAAATACAGCAATAAAGAGACGGACTGAGTTTGGCCACTGACACCCGTGGACCTGGTTCACAGGAAATAGAGAAGATGAGAGTGGGTTGACTGGTCTGAAGTTCATGACCTAGCAGGAGAGGGCTAGGTTTGTTGAGAATTTGTGATGGGGCCATGGTCTAAAGGGAAGAAGATACCTGGTGAGGCTAAGTGAGACAGCCCACAATGAGTTAACCTGAACCAGACCAGAGGAAGAGAAGCTATCTGGGCCCATGAACTGGTGCATCTTGTTCCAGACATTATGCCTGTCTTGTGACTTTGCTTATGGATGTAGACTTCACAAAGGCCCAACTGGAATGAAGATTCTTCACATCAAAAAATACGATTGTGGCTGGGGAAGGGGCCAACATCCCACACCCACAGGGATAAATACAAGAAGGGAGGAAGAGGAAGAGTCCTGAACAATACTTGTGAGATTTTGTAGAAGTGGCGGGATTTGTTTCTTGTTCTAGTGTTGTTAATCATACGGGCTCCTTATGTGCCCTTAATAGTTCAGTTTTTGTTTGTGGCAGCAATAGGGCTTTTACCCAGTTATCCAGCATTTGGACAGAGTTATGTGTACTAGCCTTTCTCCCTCCAGACATAGATATTATTCCTGGAAACGAACCTGTCCCTATCCCTGCTATTGATTACATGGCAGGAAGAGCTAAAGGGCAGTGCAACTAGGTGACCTATTTGTAAGATTAGGGACCAGTACTGAAGTGGCCTTTGGAACTGCAACATACCAAGTTATCTAGGCAGCTAATCTTGGATATGCAGG